>JAASFU010000405.1:0-24159 GCA_023333955.1 Globisporangium paroecandrum | reverse complement strand
TTAATGCTGGTCTATCCGTGACTTGGGCTGTTTGCACTGACTTGTTTGTATGTGAATTTGTGTGTTTCTGCAGCGTGTCGGACGTGTGGATCAACGGCAAGCAGGTGCTCGCGAGCCGCGCGCTCACGACGATCGACGAGGTGCAGGTGAAGGCCGACGTGCGCAAGTGGTACGCGCAGATCCGCGAGTTCCACGCCTCGCTCCAGCAGAAGAAGAACTAGAGAGTGAGACCGAGAGTGGGAGTCACCACCACAACATTGTTAAAAGAGTGCTTCTAGGAGTTTAGAGCCTCTCACGAAAAACATAATATAGACGTAAAACTGTACACCCTCACTGAAACTTGGTCATCTACCATTCCCGAGTATTGGTTGGCTCATCTACTCTGAATCGCTTAGGCTCATCAGCATCTCGTGAAGCAGCAGGCTGTCGAAGAGCCTCTGGTCCTCAAATGGAGGTACACACCACTGGAACTTTGGCACATCTTCGCTGGGCTCCACGGGTTCCACCTGATCTAGAGAAATGGCGTCAGTCTCTGGTACGGAAGGTTCTTCTTCAGTTGTCTCCGCCACCCCCGCGGTTTCTTCGTGCGGGTTTACTGTCGACGCCATAGTATCAGGACCTTGAGAACCAAGCTCTGGCGGCAAAACTGGTTTTGCCGAAATGGCCTCGTCGCTCAGCAGACCGTCCTCTTCAAACTCTGCCAGCTCTGGAGCAAACAGCAGCCCAAACTTTGGTCGTCCGTCGTACAGTCTCGCTCTTAAAAGCTCGAACTTATCCTCGTCGTTTTCGTCCTTCTCATTGTTGTTGCTACTCGGATCGCTTGCTGCTCTTCGTCTTTGTCGTGACTCCTCCTTGAGCTCTAACGCCTTCTTCATGAGACTCGACACCCTCGACACCACGCGCTGGCCTGCTCGCTCTCGCGCTTCCGCAGCGACCTCCGAGCGCACTTTTTCATCGTCGAGCATGTGATTCCACTCTTCAGTACGCACGCGCGCTCGCAATTGGCGTTCGGCGTCTCGCTGGCGGTGCGCACGCTCTCGGCGACTAGTTTCCTCGAGCTCGAGCCGCTGGGACCGCGAAGCCTGGAGCTGCTCCTGGACTTTCAGAAACTCGCTCTCCAGCGACTGCTTTGCCGCCTCCAAGTGCGTGATCCGCTCCTGTTTCTTCTTGTTGCGAGCGTTCTGCTTCTCTAATTGGGAACACACGCGCGTCCACTCCTGCTCCTGGGCTTGCTGGCTCGCCAGACTCTTCTCTCGGACCCGCAGCTCAACCACCATCTACCAGAAAAGGAAAAGAGCCAATTGTTAGGGGAAGGGGCTAAGAGACCTCGGGTAGCGTGGTCAAGCTCTGCGAGGTATCAGTGCATTTGAAGCCATTTTTCAATACGTACTCGGCCTCGAAGTTACCTCTCCACAACATCCAAGAAGGTCGGCGAGCTATCAGGTTCCTCCGACGCCAGCACTGGTGGTTCATTATCGTCCTCACCATTAGGACAGTTGTTGTTGCTATCGTTGCAGCCGGCACTGTCAAGTCCTGAGTAAAGCTGCGAAGATCTGCTTGATCGTGACGAGACGGAACCTGAGGGAGGAGCCCCAGGAGTATCCGGCACCGAGCTCGGACGTAAACGTAATGCAAACTGCTTGCTCGTGAGACGGATCGCCTCGATCTTCTCCATCTCTTCCTGCACGCGGCGCTGCTCTTCGCGGTTCGCGAGCTCTCGCTCTCGCATCTGCTGCTGCTTTTCCGCTTGGATGCGCTTCGCTCGCTCCTGGGCGAGTACGAGCGCTGCGGCGACTTTCAGCTCTTTCTCGCGCTTCACCTGCTCCGGGTCTGGTTCAATGACAAGATGCTTTGTAGAGGCCGACCGTCGCTTCTTCTTGAGGGAACCTCGCTGCTTTAATGAGATCTTTCGTGGTTTCGCTGCTGATGACGACGATGGTTTACTGTTGCTGCCGCTTGCTTGGCTCCCACTACCGTCCCTGTCGTCATCACTGGACTCCACTTTTGGATGAGCCACCGATCTGTCGATTGGTTGTGCTGTCCGAGTAGGCAGCTTCGCATCGTAGCTCGACTGCACTGACCGCCACGGTGCAAAGTCGTCGTCGTTGCCATCACTCCAGGCGCCTTCTGCATTCCATGAGCTCGCATCGCCACAACCACGCTTTGGAAATGCCTGAGATGCTGGTGGTGGAGAAAGCACCAGTGGAGGAACAGCAATAGATACTGTCGCTGGAGTATCAGAAGCACTTGCAGCGGTACTACCGTTCGGCTGCTGTGAGAGGCGCCTTCGAAGCAGCGACGGCTCCTGTCGCCCCTTGATTGAGTGGCTGCCAGGAAGAGCGTCCGGCTCGGCAGACTGCTGCTGCTGTCGCCGCGGTGGCGGCTGCGCAGGAGTGCGCGGGTACGTGGTGGGAGGGAGCGCCGCATGCGCAGACGTCTGCACGTATGCCTGGCGCAGCTGCTGCTCCTGCTCGGCAAAGTACTTGCCGATCTTGTCGATGATGTCCGCCATCGACCTCAGTATGAGCTTCACGACTTTTCGTGATCCACTACATCAGTATATCCGTTTTCAGATATAGGAGGAAGAAAATCAAAGTAGTCGCTCATAACAAATTGTCGTGGGTACATTCTGAAAAACGTTTTTCTTCTCAAAAAAATCGCTTTTTGTTGTCTTTGGCGTTATCATTTCGGGTCTAGTTTGTTTGTGCTGCATTGCATTTTGGCTCACGGAGCATGGACATCCTGGACGTGGAGGACCTGCACGACCACGACCATGACCATGACCACGACGGCGTGAAGTTCGACCACCAGGTGCTCTTGGACTCGGCGGCCGCTGCCGCAGCGCTCGATACGGCGTCTGCTCTCCCTGGTGCTGGGGCTGAAGACGACGGCGATGGCGATGGCGACGGCGACAAGGATGGCGGCGTCACGCTTCCGGATGACGACGACGATGAGGTCAATGACGGCGCGTCGCTCCACCAAATGGTACTGCGCGGCGAGAGCGCCGCACACAACAGCAGCGCCCACAAGCGCAGAAAGATCGGCAAGGCGCTGCAGCTGGTGTTGCTGCGCAAGTACGTGCAGTGCGCCAAGCAGTTGGACCACCTGCCGAGCCGCGTGATGACAGAGCAGCTGCTCGAAGAGGGCTATGACGAGTTCTATCTCCACGGCGGCAGTCTGCGCGAGCCGCGGCTCGGGTACACGACGTTTCTCAAACTTGTACGCAACCGCCGAGGCGAAGTGATGCGCCAGACGCGCGACCTGCAGACGCTGTCACACGGGTGAGTGAGTTGGTATGTGTCTGCATGTGTCAAGTAACATGTGAATTGACTGCAAGTTTGACGGTATGCAATGCGATGCTCGCACATGACGCAGGCGCGGCAGTCGTCGGCATCAGAAAGAGCGACTGGAGATCCGCATGCTGATTGAAGAGCTCGAGCGTGTACGGCAGAGTCACTTGCGCAGCCCGCTCGACTACGACGCGCTGGACGGGAGCGACACCGCTGGGTCATCGTCAGGCGGGACGGTCTCGATGCTCAGCAGTGCTGCTGACCAATGCGCCGCCGAGGCAGCAAACCACCACCAACAGCATGACGTCGCACCTGTGGCTGGTGCGGCTGCTGCTGGTGGTGCCAGTTCGGCCAGTGGTCTCGTAGACACGACAGCTGAGCTCCATGTGGGTGACGACGTGCTCATCTCGCGCGAGAAGCTCGACATGATGCTGCGGTTCGCGCAGGAGACGCTCAAGGCGCAGAAGAAGATCCTGGACGAAGTGCGCGCGATCGAGCGGCGGCTTGAGCTCAACCAGCTCTGATGATGCCATGCTGAATGTGTATGTACTGTGCATGTGGAACGCTAACCAATCAAGAAATGTGGGCGGAGTCAGTCAGCTATACTCGAGAAGATACTCGTGGCAACTGAGCTACGGCCTTACGAGGGTCAGAATGGGAGCAGAAAGTCAACGTCGAAAAGGCAAAATTTGCATCTCATACATAATGAACGAACGGGCTGCTTGCTCGCTACCCGTTCTCTGGTCCTTCCTTCGCCACCTACTTGCGCTCGGGGCTCGCTTTTTTGCGGCGAGCGTGCTGGCGCTGCAGCTTCGTCAGGATGTTGTTCGTGACTTTCACCGATAGCGCCTTCTCGACTAACGCGTCCGCCGCGAGCAGCTGCTCCGACTTGCCTCCAAACGTGTTGAGGAACTGCATCACTTCGTCAATGGGCTTGCCGAGCACGTACTCCTCCGAGAGCTGCAGGATTGCCACCGCCACGCGGAGCATGATCTTCCAGTTGTTCTCCAGCAGGAAGATGTCCCAGATGCGGTCGAGCGACTCGCGCGGCAGCACATTTAAATAGAGGAAGAGCGTTTGGAACCAGCCGACAGTGAACATCTCCGCCACCACTTTCTCGTGCTCAAAGTGCTCAGCCAATGCTGGCAGCGCCAACTCGAAAAGCCGCTGCAGCTGGAAGCAATGCACTTGCAGGCGGTGCAAGCCCGGGGAGAACATCTGGCGCAGCCCATACTTCTCAAACAAACACACCAGGATCCAAAACGCGGTCTCCACCTCTGCGCGGGTCGCTGCGGATTGAGTTGCTTTTGCTGGACTCATTGGTGCGCTTTCGCTGTCAGTGTCCGTGTCTGACGCACTGGCGTCCTGCTGCTGAGCTGCACGCGCTGCATCTCGTGCGTCGCTGCTTTTCTTCACGTTATCGAGCACATGTGCAGCGATGTAGTCCATGCCTTGACAGTAGCCGACATCAGGGAACCGCCCGGAGAGTGCGTGCAAAATCTCACTCAGCTGAGCGATCAACTCTTGATCGGTATCCACGACCACTTCTCCTTTCGCGTTCGGTGGATGCTTATGCGGCGCAACGCGGCCGTAAGTTCGTCGGACGTCGGTCATGATCAGCTCGGTGCATTCACCCTTTGAAAGCGCCATGTGCAGATACGTATCGAAATCCAGCTCTGATGACTTGCGTACAGATTCAACCCTAGCAGAAGAAACAAATAAAGAGAGAATTGAGAGATCGTGAGAGTCAGCGAGCAGGACTAGTATCGGCATTTGGACAGCTTTCAAAATGCCACGTACGATGCAACATGTTCCCAGAAACGGGAGCGGATGCTCTGGGGGATGTCTCCGTAGCGCACGCAAAAGCGCCACAGGCGCTTCTCAGATGAAATAAATACTTTGCACGCCTTGTTCACGCACACCATCCGTCCAAGTACTTGTACATCCCCGCAGAACAGCAGGATGTTTCCAAGAACGAAGCGATTCGCGAGGCACTGCGCGCTGGGGGACGGTGGCGAAGTACTCTGAGAATCCGAGTTGCTTGTGGTGCTGTTGTTACTCGCTGTTCGAGCTACGGTAAAAGAAGCGAGCAGCACAGTTCAGAAAGGGTCAGCCACACGACCACTGTGATGTATGCAGATAAAGAAGACGGAGAACAACTTTTCTTACTCAGACGCAGCTTGCTCAGTCGCGTCTCGCTTGGTGGCAACATCGCAAGCTTCTTGTATTCGTCCAGGAACCGGCAGCTGAGACGAGCGGGGTGCTCCACGAACACGACCTCAACGTTCATGTCGCCCACCCACATGTCTGTGACGACGTTGAGCCCCATCGTTTGGATTTTCTCTGCGACTGGTGCAGCCGATGCGAGCTTTGTCTTCAAGATCGACCATCCTACAGAGATGAAATACGAAATGTCAATCTAAGAGACGTTCACACAGTCATTCTAGCTAGATGTCGTGTCGTGCATACCCTGCGTCGATCCTTCCTTGACGCGGTTTAACGCCGGAGTCATCTTCTCGCGTCCCATAATCGCAGCTGTCAATCGAATATATAGAATCGATGTAAGTTTCAATCAAAAGGGGGCGGGAGCTGGTACCGTGGAGCTCACCTGCAGACGCAGACGACTTGACTTTATCGATTGACGGCTGATATTTCCCCATTCTACAGCGGCGCAAGGTCACATTACCCATTGGCAGAGTCAGTCGTACTGTACTCTCCATCTCTCGACGCCACGCGCAAAAACGGAGCCATGCGAGAACTACACGCCCACACCACTCACCGTTTCGAGGTCTTCTCGCGCATGTTGATGATTTGCGGCGTGAAGTGGTTCTTCGCGATCGTCGCGCGGTCCTTCATGAGTCCAAACGTGTTCGAGCCCCACCCTGTTGCTGCTGCATTCGAAGTGCCGTTCATGTCGCTCTTGGCATTCTTTGGCGTCGTCTCCTACTCTCGAAACACGAAATAAACGCGTGATGTCACCAGCACAAGCAGCAGAAGAAGCGCATTGTCGATCGAGCATCCATGAAGAACAGCAACGAGAGGGGGTCGCACACACAAGCATATACATACATAGATACATACACATAGAGACAGAGGTATCCGTGAGTAAAAGCCGCCACCATGGTCATCATCGCCATCGAGCCAGAAAAGAAAGAACGGAACGATGGAAAAGCCACGCGCGAGCGCTTTTCTTTCCATATGCATGCATGCGCGCGCACTTTCATTCTCCGCATCTCTTATTCGATCAGCCCCATAGTCTCTCCATATCGTTTGTACTGGAAGAGCATGTACACTCACTAGCGCAGGCACATCCATACCTCTGGGAAGGAGCTCGTGGACGAGCAGGACGTGACGGAGTCTGCTGCGGCGCGCGCGGGGCCGCCGTCGTCCATGGCGTCGCTGTCGGTCTGATCTGCTTGGTCGTGCTTGCGCTTCAACTTAACTGGCTGGCACTAAAAATATTGATGGCCCCAGGACGCAATGCCTTGCGTACGCGCGTGGGCGTGTGTGGGCGGCGCGATTGATATTATTATTAGACAGCTGTCGGAGGTGTGCAGTGCCGCCTTGTAAAGATGTGCGCTGACTGTCCTTTACACATGCCACACTGAACACACGACATGACATGGAGGGACGTAGGGTGGACCACATCAGCAATAGTGTCATTCACATGCTACGGTAGCTACTGTCTGCATCAGAATATGCATGCACAGCTGGAAAAAAAGACACAACAGTAGAACGAGGAGTAACCACACAGAATGCGGGTCGTGGAGGTGTCATAAAGTGTCATAAAGTGCCACGATCCGGTTTTGGTATCATGCCACCTCGATCTGCCACCTCATCAACCCTCATCAACCCGCTCGAATTTGGTATCATGAAGTCATCATCAGTGCGTGAAAAGCTCGGAACAAACGAGAGAGACGAGCGAGCTAAAGGGCAACAGAGCAAGAGGCGGACTTGAAGCGCGCGCCATTTCCCCGCCATGAACTGCGTCAAGGGCGAGATCCACAATGTGCTCTCAATGATGCGCGTGAACGCGCGCTGGGCGTCCATGGACCGCTTCACGCAGGAGATCCCGGCGGCCACGCAGTCGCCCATGATGCGCGCGTTCAAGCAGCTTCACTACGAGCTGCAGAGCGTGACGGACCTCTCGGATGTGGACACGGTCACGTACCTGCTGCCGTTCGTGATGGTGATCGAGTCCGAGAAGACGAGCGGCTACATCACGGGCGCGGCGATCTCGAGCCTCAACAAGTTCCTGCTCTATGGACTCATTACGAACGAGTCGCTGCGCGCCGACGTGGCGATCAACCGCATCGCGGTGTGCGTCTCACGATGCCGCTTTGAAGAGACCCATCGCTCGGACGACGAAGCCGTGCTCATGAAGCTACTCGAGCTCGTCGAGTACGCCGTGCGCTGCGAAGTGGGGCCGCTAATCACGGGCGAGAACCTCTGGAAGATGGTGCAACTCTGCTACAGCATCAGCTGCCAGCCGCGCTCGTCGCTGCACCTCGCGCGCTCGGCCGAGAACACGCTCGCGCACTTGGTGCTGACGGTGTTTGATCGCATCGACGAGCTGGATCCGAAGAAGCGCGCGATCTCGGTTGACAAGCGCGTGCAGCAGCATCTGCATGGAGATGACGACGAGGACGACGAAGAGGGTGAAGATGAGGAAGGTGACGATAGCCGTGAGCCGCATAGTACTGCTGCTGTAGTCGACAAGGAGACGAGGAATCGTGTGGGTCCGTACGGGATCCCGTTGCTGGAGCACATTCTGCAGTTTCTCGCGAGCCTGATCTCCCCGACTACCAACGATGAAGCCACATGCGTGCTCGGCCTGCGACTAATCAACATTGTACTGGAGACCGCTGGCACGGGGCTGGGCAACCACCCTGGCCTCGTGTCGGTGCTGCAGGGCGATTTGTCCAAGTTCCTGCTGCAAAACTCGGAGACCGACGAGCTCGCGATCCTGTCGCTGACGCTACGCGTGGTATTCAACCTGTTCAACTCGATCAAGGATCACTTGAAAGTGCAGCTCGAGGTGTTCTTCACGAGCGTGCACATGCGCATCATCGACTCACGGTCGTGCTCGGATGAGCAGAAAGAGCTCGCGCTCGAGTCGCTGCTCGAGTTCTGCAGGGAGCCAGCGCTGATGCTGGACCTCTACGTCAACTACGACTGCGATGTGCACTGTACGAACCTGTTTGAAGTGCTCTGCAAGTCGCTCGCGCGCAACTGCCAGGGCATGGAGAGCGACGACGGCAGTCTCAATGCGCTCAGTCTGCTGTGTCTCGAAGGACTGCTCGCAGTCATCGACTCGATCGCACGTCGCTGTCCGCTGAACTCGCCAAACAGCGGCAGCAGTTCTGCGATGCATGGCGGTGGCGGTGGTGTCATCGGCATTTCGTCGCTGCAGGGCTCGGACTTGGCGCGCTTCACTTCGGGAGCGGCCGGTCCTCCTGCACAAAAGCATCGAACGTCCAGTGAACTGTCGCTCGACGAGATCTCGCCCATGTCCTCTGTGCGCGACCTTATGCAGCTCGTGATGTCCGGTAGTGACAGCGAGTCGGATTCCGACCCGGGCGATGCCCCCGAGGGACCAGACCAGCTCGCGTGGCTCCACACTGCGCGCGAGCGAACCGCGGAAGTGCTGCAGCAGCGCAAGCGCGCGAAGAAGCGCTACGCGCTCGCCGCCGACAAGTTCAACACGGACCAGAAGAGTTGGATCGCGTTCTCGCAGCAAATCGGACTACTGCCGGAGAAGCTCACGCCCGAGTCGGTCGCGTCGTTCTTGCTGCACACCCCAGGGCTCAACAAGACGCTCATCGGAGACTACATTGGCGACGGGCCAGTAGACAAGTACCCGTTCAATGCCGCTGTGCGCGACGCGTACATCGCGATGTTTGACTTCCGAGAGACGCCAACTTTGGACGAAGCGCTGCGCACATTCCTCGCGAAATTTCGACTTCCGGGTGAAGCGCAGAAGATCGACCGCATGATGGAAGCGTTCTCCAAGCAGTACTACCTGCAAGCTAGCGGCGAGTCCCCGCTGGTGGACGCAGACGCCGCGTACGTGCTGTCGTTCAGCATCATCATGCTGAACACGGATCTGCACTCGGACCACATCGCCAAGAAGATGACGATGGACGAGTTTATCCGCAACAACCGCGGCATCAACGGTGGCCAGGACCTACCGCACGAGTACCTGGCAGAGCTCTACACGAACATTAATAACCACCAAATCCAGATGCAGCACGACGTGTCGGACTTCATGGACGTGAACAACACGGCGATCGACCGGTACTCGACCCAGTGGGATGGCGTGCTCAAGCGCTCGGAGAACGTCGTTGGCGCGAGCTTCACGTCGAACGCGAGCATCCTCAAGCTCCGCGCAGGACTCTACGAGAAGGAAATGTTCAACCTGATCTCGGAGACGGCGATCACGAGCATCCTGCTCGCGTTTGAGAAGACGTGTGACGTCACCAACATGGAGCGCGCGCTCGAAGGACTGCGCAATTGCGCCAAGATCGCGCTCTACTATGACATTAGCGAGGTGTTTAACCGCATCATGGGCTCGCTGTCGTCGTACTTCCTCACGTTTGCGCACGGCATCTTGAGCGGCGAGAAAGTGTACTTGCCGCCAAGTTCAAGCGGAGGCGTGAAGCGCAACAGTGCGTCTGGTGCAATGAGTTCGTCTCAGCAACAGCACCAACAGCACCACCAGCAACAGCGACGAATGAGTGGCGATCACGAGCGCGAGGGCTCTCAGGCACAGAACGACGGCTTTGAGGCGGGCACGTCGAGCTCGCTCCCGCCCATGGAGGAAGACCACCTGCAAGGCGCGAAGACGCGTCGCGCGCTGCTGTCGCTCAAGTTGCTCTTCCAGTTTGTGCAGAACCGCTCCGACTACTTCCGCAAAGCCTGGAGCAGCGTCATCGAATGCATCTTGATGTTCAATGAGCTGGACGTCGTGCCGATCTCGTTTGTCGAGATCGACGATTTCGTGGACTCGCGTGGCGTGCCGCTACCTCCGATCAGCGGCGGCTTGGTGCAGGCGCATTCGCCAAAGGGCGGCTCTTCAACCTCGTCTTCTTCGACGACTTCGTCCAGCTCTGCAGCTGGAGCCGGAGCGGCAGGCGTAGGGCTTTCAGGGAAAACGAGAGAGCGCTCGCGCCGTCTCGCAGAGCGCCAGGCTGCGATCCGTAGCCGCATGAAGAGCATGAGTCACGGAAACCAAGGGACAGCGTACGGCAGCAATGGGGGTAGCAACACGAACAGCGGCTCGATCTGGGGCTCGCTGTCGTCGTTGATCTGGGCGGAAGAAGAGAAAATCGACGACAGCTTCTCGCAGGTGAACAAAATGCTTCGCGACGCAGTGCTGAAGCTCGGTGAAGGCGTGCTGGAGAAGGAGAACTGGCTGCGCCTGGTGCGCAAGCTGCCGGAGAAGTCGCTGATCAGCCTGCTGGAGACGCTCTTGGCGTGCCGTGACCCTTTCAAGTGCATCATGCAGCCGTCTGACACGGGTCTGGACGCGATGATGCAGGAGAACGCGATTTTGGTGCTGGAGCAAAGCGTTGACATCATCCTGGTCAACTCGCACCGCATCCTGCCACTGAACCTATGGGACCCGTTCCACATGTACGCGAAGCGAATCCTGTCGACGCCGCTGAACGAGCTCAACATGCAGGGCTTGGTCGAGCGCGTCGTCGTGCACATCCTTCGCGTCTGCATTCGTCTCTTCCACGACGACAAGGTGCGTCCGAAGCTCGTAGCGACGCTTGAGATGCTGCTCAACATGGACGACGACATGTACAAGGCGCTGAGCGATCGCCTCGCGTCAGGTATCAACATGCTCCTGAAGGCGAACCTTGTGTACATGCACGACTTCCACGACTGGAAGACGCTGCTGGGTATTCTCGAGAACGTGGTCGAGTACAAGAATGGTCGCGCGCCTTGCTGGGAGAGCGTCAAGTTGCTCGCAGAGGGCGGCCACCTGACCGACGAGAACGTGACGCTCTGGATCGCGATCTGCCTCAAGTTTGTGCGCCACCGCACGCCGTACTCAGTGGACGCGTTGCGCCTGCTGCAGGGGCTCGCGAACAACGATAGCGCCTACAAGATGGACGGCAACGCGTGGCTCGAAGTGATGCGCGTGATGCTCAGCTACTTGAACGATGACCGCGCGCCGATCGCCAAGACTGCGTGGGAGTGCTTGTACAACTCGCTCTTGCAACCTGGCGCACCAGTCTCGAAAGACACGTGGCAGCAGTGCTTTGAAGACGTGATCTTTGCGTTCGACGACCAAGTGAACGAAGGTGTGTGGAAGCACTCGAAAGAGGCGGCGCTCTACAGTGTCACACTGCTCTCAAAGACCTTTCTGCACAACCTGAACGTGCTACTCGAGCTGCCGCAGTTTGGCGAGCTCTGGCTGAACGTACTGCGTCGCCTCGCGACCAAGCTGGTGTTTGCCGGCTCGAACGCAGCGACGTCGTCGAACGCGGTCGTGGTGTTTGAGACCACGCTCCAGTCGCTCTACAACCTGCTGCTCGTGCTCAAGGCCGAGGAAATCCTGGAGAAAGTGAACAACCAGGAGACCCAGCAGACGCTCTTTGAAGAAAGCTGCGCCGTGATCGACGAGGTATGTCCACATGTGAAGGACCAGCTGGGGCTCGTGCCGCCAGAGGAAGAAGTTTTGATCCAAATCCCAGCAGGCGAGACAGAGGAAACGGAGGAGACTCAAGTCCAAGAACCCTCAGCTGCTCAAGAGCAGGTTGGTGCTGAAGCTGCCGCCCAGCAAGAAGTACTCGGATCCACGCAGAGTACCTCTTTACCTGAGAACGAAGTCGAAGCCGAATACGAGCAGATTCAGAATGCAGGATCCTGTCACGACCAAGTCTTTGAAGCCACAGGAAGCTTTGAAACGGAGATCGTGCCTTCCACAACAACCGAGTCAGATGGTAGTTTGAGCAGCTACACGTCCACCGTGACGACAACTACGAGCATTACTACTACTACCACTACTACTACAGCTACAGAGTCGGCGATGGAGACAGAGGTGATGACCACTAGCAGCAGCAGCGGGTTCGGCGTGAAAGCCGAGGACATTCTTCTCGACGAGATCACTGAAGCCGTGTAGTTGTGTTGTAGTTGCAAGTGCTCAGCTTTTTGGTGGTAACGTCCAACTACTGTCAGTTTTCGATTAGGTTCGCGATCTTTTTGGATCGCCTGTACATTCCGCTTCAACGATTCCAAATCTTGGCAGCTCACTTGGGAACAATATTGTTCCAAAAAATCTTGACAGCTGACTTGGTTTCACTATGGGGCTGCCACGATTTGTTCAAACGGTTCATAACGGTGACATGTCACGACAGAGTACATTCACTTTACAGTTAATAACAACGTTAATAACACCGAACACCACTGCGCTCCTCTCCCCCTTCTACGGTACAGAAAAACATGGAAAAGAGGCTTTTGGGATTTCCCAAACGGCAACTTGGGGATTTCATTTCCGCATTTGCTCCGCAGCACAGCAACGTCCCAGCAGCTTCAGCGTCCGCGTGGAGCTCCAATCCCGCACCCCCCCTCCCCTCCCTCCCTCTCCAACCCACGCACACGAGAGGCCCCATGGCGACTATCGACGCAGAGCAGCAGCAGCAAGTAACCGCTGTCGTGCCAGAGACGGTGGTCACGACGACCGAGACGACGGTCACAGCGATGGTGGTCGATTCCCTCGCTCCAGCTTCCCCTTCCGCCTCGACGACGACGACGACGACAGATCCGGCCGCGGTGGCAATCTCTAAGCGCGCGGCGAAGAAGATGAAGAAGAGCAAGAGCGCGCAGCAGCAGCAGCTCACCGACTCGACTGGTAGTGCGAAGAAGAGCGACAAGGACGAGGAGGAGAACGCGAACAACATTGCGACGATCGACCACCCGTACTTGAGCTTCCTGCACAAGCGCATCCGCTTGTACAAGAAGAAACTGGAGAAGATCAAGAGTCTCGAGACCGCGCGCTCCGAGGAAGGAAAGGTGAGTAAGGGGAAGAGAGTGATGCGTTTGACCAGAAAGTGTCGCTCTTTGTGTTGCCTTTGATGTGAAACTGACGACGTGTGCGTGTCTGTGTGCGTCATAGGTGCTGAATGTGCAACAATTGGAGCTTGTTGCAACCAAGTTTGCGATGGAGAAGATTGTGACGGAATTCGAGTCTCTTCGCGAGCAGTTCATCGAAGTCTACCTTCAGGTATTTTTGTGGTGGCGTATCTTTGCTCTTGCTTGCGTTGGGTAAATAGCTCAAGTTTGGTATGTCGTGCAGGAAGAAGCCACGAAAAAGGCTGAGCAGGAGAAGCTTGCCGCCGAAGCCGCTCTTGTTGCTGCGAATGCGGCTGCCTCTGCGTCAGTGCCGGAGGTTGTTCTTGTCGAAGAGATCATCGTTGAACCGACTCCTCTCCCTGAGGCGGTGGAGCCAGCTCCGGTCGATGCGAACCAGGATGCGAACCAGGATGCGTTTGTCCACGTGCAAGACCTACTGAAGACGCTGCACGTTGTGAACCTCCACCAGGCGCTTGGGAAGGATATTCCGATGGTGCTCGACTTTTTCTCGAAGGTGCTGTTGGGAAACACCCGTCCTGTCGCTGAGATTTCGTTCGAGGACAACCTGGCTGAATCGCTTGATGAAGCCAAGAAGTATTTGCAGCGCAGCGACAAGATCATGGCGTGCGATTCGACCTACAGAGATTTGCGCGAGATTGTGGACAAGCTGTCGCAGTTGGACGTGCTTGCCGAAGTCGTCGAAAGCCCCGAGGAGACGCCTGCTGCGGAGAAATTGCCGGAGATCAACTTCTTCACGGATTCTCTGCTTGACTCGGAGCTTGCTGAGGAGATTGAAGTGGACAACCAGGTGCTTGACGATGCGACGGATGACAAGTCCGATGAGCACGCTGGTGCGCCAGAGGAGATTGAGGATGTTGTCGAAGAAGAAGAAGTGCATTTCGTTGAGGAGATTGTGACCGAGGTGGTCATCGAGACTGCTGCTCCGTCTCCAGCCTCGATCCCAATTCCACCAATGTCGTTCGCTGCTGCCGCTGCATCTACTCCAGTGAATCCTCCAACAGGCATTCCATCGGCATGGGCGAACCGCGATCACTCGCAGTCTGCGCCAGTGAGCACGAACTCGATCGATGACAAGAACAGCCAGCGTCGCCGCCCTCAAGGTGCGCGATACAAGAACAATAATAGCATTAGTAACAACAACAACGATGGCGTGAAGGCGGAAGGCAACTACAGCAATGGCGACAAACCTCGTCGCTCTCGTCCTCAGCGCTCCAACGAGGAAAACCCAGCGCCTCGCAGCAACAGCTACAATAACAACAACCGCGCTGGACAAAAGGACGACCGCCGCCCTCGCGTTGACCGCGCGTTGCGAAAGCAGGGGTCCGCCATCCACCAGCCACACTCGCACGCCAGTCCACAGGCATAAGTAAGTGTATTCGCTGAGAACGTTTGAACTGTTTTCCTCTCTCTCTGGTGCATTTTAGACAGTAGTGATAACCTTTGCCTCAACGGCGATAACCTTCGCCTCAACGACGTTGAGAATTCTCGGAAGCTTGCCCAGTTCAGTAAACTATAACACACACAAAAACAAAGAGCGGGAAGCTTGTTTGCGTCTTAGTGGTGCATACAAAGCGTATGACAGCGAGTCGAGTCGGAAAAAAGTGGATGTCGAATTGTGGAAACTGGTTACACAAGGTCCAACACACACAACCTTCTCGCTCTTGTAGAGGAAGATGCCTTCCAATGACTGCTCTTATAGAGGAAGATGCAGACGCAGACACCGTTACATTTCCCACACACACATAACAACAAATCAGATCGACTGCACCTACTAAGACCCCATGAGCCGCTGCATCGCTGGGATCGCGGTGGCGCTCATGGTGCTGAAGATGGCCACGTGGCTCGCGGTCGTGCGCTTTCACGGATCTGGCGCGCTCAACGCCGCGTACGTGGCATGCACGTTGCTGATGCTCTGGAGCTACGTGCTTGCCGTGGGCGTCCAGCCGACGGGTCGCCCGCCGATTGACAACCGCATGCGAGCAGCTCACGCGGAGGAGAGCGATGCGTATGATGATGAGGAGGAAGACGGTCAAGCGCGAGAAGTGACGCGCTACTGCGAGCGCTGCGATATGCAGAAGCCTGCGCTGGTGCACCACTGCTCGTCGTGTCATCGCTGCGTCTTCCGAATGGTATGGTTGCTCGCTCGCTCGATCCTCTTTGCCATACACAAGAGCCTCGTCCTATTATGACAGCGATTGACGTGTGTGTTTGGCTATTGCGTTGTGTATGACAGGACCACCACTGCCCATGGACGAACAACTGCGTCGGCTGGGACAACAAGAAGTACTTTGTGCTCTTCCTCGTGTACACGTCGCTGAGCTGTCTGCTCTTCAACGCGATGGAGTGGGAGCTCGTGTGGCGGCCGCAGCAGACTCAGCAGCTGCAGGGTCAGCGACACAAGCCCGTGGAAGATGACATGTCGCTGCTGCAGCTCACGTGGGCGCTCTCGCTCTTCGTTGGCGCGATCCTGGCGGGCTACTTGCTCTTCCACATCTGGCTGCTGTATCGCGGCATGACCACGTTCGAGTTCCTCATGAGCAAACGCGGCGAGCTCGAGGGCAACTCGCTCGTTTACAATGTCCGAGTGTACTTTGGAAGCAACGTGGCGCTCTGGTGGCTTCCCGTAGCTCCGGCATTAGATCCGACAATGGGCGGCAAAGGTTCAAGACAACACCACCGAAAAGAAACGCGGCAGCTCATGGCGTAAAGGCAGATGACATGAGTGGAATTTAGTGTCGAGGTGTGCTAATTGGTTGGAAAAAAAAGGTCCCCAGAGCATCAGATGTCTTTATGGCTCTCGCAGTGTGTACATACGAACGGCTCAGACTCCAAGCCGCTTGCTCACTTGTCCTTCTTCTTGTCTTTCTTCTTCTTCTTCTCTTTCTTGCGCTTCTTGCGCTCCTGCTGCAGGTCGTCGAGCGTCACGCGGTACCCGGCGAGCTTGGACTCGTATAGCTGCTCGAGCTCGATCGCCATCTGGAACACCGGCTCGCCCACGCGGTTGAACGTCTTGGCGTTCGCGACCATGAGTTTGATGTCGCTCGTGAACTGGTCGATGCGTACGTACTCGGCCTTCTCCACTTTTTCCTACAGGCGATTCGGTCACAACCGCAATTCAGTACAGCGCTGGTCTAAAAAGGCCAAGGGTTGCTCAGTCAACCGACTCACCTTCATCCGTGTCAGGTCCATTGGCTCCTTAACAAAGTCAAAGTAGTTGGGCACGCCAAGGCGCTTGCAGTTCTCCCTTGTAATTTTCTATCGGTCCATAAAAAAGTAAGCATGTTGAATAGGTGAGTGAGATGAAGCACAGCAACAGAGAAGCACTAAGCGATAACAAATATACCTGGATGAAAGGGTTCCCTGCTTTGCCGCTAACGATCCAGCCGGCCCACGTGAGTCCGCGCAACTCCGTGACCAGTGGGGCGAGCAGCTTCTGCAGCAGCGACGCGTCCTCGCGCTCGCGCTTCTTCTTCTTCTTCTCCTTCTTCTCCTTGCGGTCCTTCTCGTCCTTGCTCTTGCTCTTGGCCTTCTCCTCCTGCAGCTGCTTGTCCTTCTGCGTCGGCGGCGGCGCGTGGACCAGTCCCGACGATTTATCTGCTTTCATACAGGTTAAAGCAATATCATTGTGAATACAACAAGATAATAATAATAATAATCCTACTCAACAGCGCGATAACGTACGATTCTTGAGCGTGTGCAGCACGGGACCGCTCTTGCTCGCTGCGGGCAACTGCAGCGCGCTCTTCACGACGCTCTCCGGCAGCGGCTCGATCGGGCGGTCGAATGGCACGCCCTGCAGCAGCGACAGTAGGTCGCCCTTGGCGTCGTGCGCCTCGGTCGTCTTCTCGCCCACGCCGCGCAGCAAGTGGTGGTACGTCGTCGGCAGCTTGGTCTCCGCCATCTTCGCCAGGTGGGACTCGAGCTTGTAGTGCTTCATGAGTTCGTGGTAGTTCACCTCATCCGGCTCGACTGTAGAAAAGCAGGTGGCACACACATACACACGCAGCGTTGTTAGCGAATGGTAATGATACGAGATGCGAACGACATCCTTTTGAGGATGATGAGGAGGAAGGCGGCAAAGAGACACTCACTGTTCTGCGCGCCCCGTAGCAGATAGACCGAGTCGGGGTCCACAGACGCTGCAGGGCACATGAACACACATACACAGAGAGAGGTTAATCATAAGCGTTAGAGGTGCCTGCATAGAACGCGTAGAGCGAGGCGATCCCGGCTCCGATGGACGCACCATTCGCCATCTTGTGCACTGGTTTCCCAATGCTCGCTCATTCAAGCGCAGAATTCAGAACCCAGCAAAAATGATAGTGTGGCTTACATCATTGTTACTAAATGGTGTGAGCCACGTAAAATGAGGCGTTCTTCATCACTCGCACTGAAGCGCGCCAATCCAATTGCGGATTTGATTTGGACTCTCACGACCAGCAAGCAGCATGGCGGAAGTGTACGCCGCGCTCGGCACCAACCTTGGTAAGGCTCTCTATAGATCCACAGTCTACCCATGTGGTAAATCTAATCGTGTGCTTTGCATGCCTACGCGTTGCACTCCATCTGGCTCATCTTTAAACGCTATGCAGGTGAGAAGCTCACCAATTTGGAAGCCGCGATCGACATGCTGAACGAGCTCGCCGGCCGCGTCAAAGAGACCTCGCGCCTCTACTGCACGGCGCCGCAGTACGTGGAGGACCAGCCGCCGTTCTTCAACCTGGTGCTCAAGCTCACGACGACGCTCTCGCCCGAAGCGCTGCTCGAAGTGTTCAAGAAGATCGAGCGCGAGATCGGACGCGTCGAGTCCTTCCGGTACAATATGCGCGTTTTTTTACAGCAAGCCTGTTGGTGTTACGTGCTAGCTGTGGTTGCTAACATTATGCTGCTCATTATGTTGTATGTATGGGCGATTTGGATGCCAGCTATGGGCCACGATTGATTGATGTGGACGTGCTGTTCTACGATGAGGAGGTCGTCACGACGCAGACAGCCGACGGACCGCTCATTGTCCCACACGAGCGCATCCACGAGCGAGACTTTGTGCTTGCGCCATTCTGTGATATCGCGCCAGGTATGTGCCGTACATTTCCATACTGCTGCTTCTATTGCTTTTCTGTCCAGCCAATTGATTGATGTTAATGAGTGCTGGTGTGTATATTTCTTGCTTGCTGCAGAGTTCGTGCACCCGGGTCTCAAGCTTACAATGCGAGAGCTATACGCGCGTCTGGTTGCATCCTCCCAAGCTGCTTTCGTTGCGCCGGTACCCATGTTGCCAGTGATCAAGTCGTCGCCATGGCAGCTGGGGTCGAAAACGTTTGTGATGGGCATTCTGAACGTCACGCCCGACAGTTTTAGCGACGGAGCCGACCTCAGGACCGCTCAGGACGCGATCAAGCGAGCGCTGGATATGGAGAGTAAGGGTGTCGACATCTTGGACATCGGCGGTGAGTCCAGCCGTCCAGGCGCAGAGCCCGTGAGCCTGGAAGAGGAGCTCAAGCGCGTGATCCCAGTGATCCGTGGCATCCGCGCGAAGAGCTCGATCCCGATCTCGATCGACACTACGAAAGCAGAAGTTGCTCGTCAAGCGATTGACGCCGGTGCAAATGTCGTGAACGACATCTCCGCCGGACTGAAGGACGCTGAGATGCTTTTGACAGTTGCCAAACTGCGCGTTCCGGTACGTTATCCACTTGATGATGATGATCAACATATATTGTAAAAAGGCCAACCAATGTGTGTGCTATTCTTGTTATGACTGTCAGATTGTCCTCATGCACATGAGAGGAACGCCAAAGACGATGTCAGGGCTCAAGGTATTCCCAGCTCGGTGATGATGACGAATTTCCCTTGAGTTTAGTGCGATCTCCTGACAATGTGTGTTTTGTTGCATTGCTTGTTTCGATTGTAGCAATATGAAGATGTTGTGGCGGAGGTGGCTGAAGTGTTAAACGAGCGCGTGCAGGCGGCAACCGCGGCGGGCATCTTTACGTGGAACATCGTCGTGGACCCTGGCATTGGATTCGCGAAAGCGGGTGAGCTGAACTTGCAGCTGTTGCGGAAACTGTCCCAGGTCAAGACAGCGTGTCGTGATCTGGCAATGCTGGTAAGAATTACATTGTTTTCGCGTGCATGTGTATGCGGTGCTTTGCATTGAGAATAGGCCATATCTGACGTTTAGAGTATTCATGCAACCAGGTTGGAGCGTCGCGCAAGGGCTTCATTGGCACCATTTGCGGACGACCGGACCCAAAAGACCGAGCGTGGGGGACTGCGGCGACCTGCTGCGCTGCGATCGCGGAGGGTGCCGACATCCTCCGCGTCCACGACGGTCCAGAGATGGTCGACGTCGCTAAAATGTCGGACGCCATCTGGAGAAACAAGGCTTGAGGCCAGAGCAAACAAACAGCCATCGCTGCCGTATTGGCTGGGACCCACACCAATATGCCAGGTCTGATGCTGATGATCTGATTCCTCGTGCTTTTCATTTGTCTTAGGACCGAGCTAACGAGTGTCAGGCAGAGTAAGTGCTAACTACCTCCTCCACTTTTAATAGATTGACTGTGCAGCGGGTGTGTGTGCTATTTTTTTCTGTTGTTGCGTCATTATGAAGCGTGACTGTTGTTCACCAATTTGCGCTCAGCTAGCTCTCCTCTCATCAAGACCAGACGACAAGCCTTGTGCATTCGCCATCCAAGCCGTATTCATTAGCCGCACTGCGGGAAACTCGGATTGCTAGGAAACTCACAGAGTGGAAATTGTTAGAGCAGTGAGATCATGTCGGAATACGGCGACGAAGAAGATTACAGACAGGACAATCTGCGAGACGCAGAGCCGGCCTCCTACTCGAGCAAAACCCCGCACTTTGACGCACTCTTTGCTCGTTACGATGTCGGCAATGGGTAAGCTACATGCGCACTTTGCTTACTCGCTGGTAAGGCGTGGAGACCAATGTTGGCAATGAGCTAATGAGCACGTTCTGATTGGGGGGATGTTGTCTTTGTGGGTCAGGTCGATTGGTACGGAGCGTCTGGGCAGTTTGCTCCTCGACATGGGCTTCAACACTGCGCCGTGCGTACTCGACCGCGCGCTCGACGACATGGACCCGAATGCGACTGGAGAGATCTCAAAGGTAGGTGCTCCGATCTCAAACACACCCTGAAAGCTTCATGAGAACTGATGATTCACTAACAGGTTTTGTCTTCATGGCTCCTTTTTGTGCAGTTAACCTTTCTGGAGTGGTTTGAAGAAAATGCGGACGACATTGAGTCGCTCCAGCCCACGCAGGCACCGACCACTGCCACTCCATGCAACCACAGAGACGACGAGTCGATCAGCCAGCTGCAGAGCGCGATGCTGGACGCGAAGAACGCGCGCAAGTGCGCCGAAGCCGACGTGCAGCTGCTCGCGAATCGGCTCTCACATCTGCGACAAGAGGAAGCGTGCGCACAGCGGCGGGTCGAAGAGGCGAATCGGCGCTCGAACGAGATCGAGGGCGTGAAGAAGCGCAACCAGGAGCACCAGCGCGCCAAGCAGCGCATGTTTGAGCAGATGCAGCGAGAGATCAAGCAGGCCTGCGAGTCCAACAGTACGTTTTGTGTTGCATAGCGTTTGCTCATAGTGAACGCGCGCTACCAAGCTCACACCTGCCATTGATCTGCTGCTCTTAGACATGGCAGTCGTGCTCTCTCGCGAGCGCAAGCACCAGAACCTGTCGATGATCCAGTCCATGCGGTCGCAGCTCGTTCAGGAGACCAGGGAAGAGCGCCAGGCGAACCTCATTGCAATCCAACGCAAGCGCGACAAGGATCAGTACGAGCTCATGCAGCGATCCAAGGAGATCCGCACGCAAGAGTAGAGCGCGCTCAAGCGCCGCGAGGTGCTCAAGAAGAAGCAGGAGAAAGAGCTCCGGAAGAAAGCGCACGAGAGCCTAGCGTCCGAGTTTCAGAAAAAGGTTGGTTGGTGTGAAGTTGATTTTGGCTCATTGCAATCTGTGTGTGAAGTTGCCAAGTTGGCTGTAGCAGAACCGGGTGCTAACCGTCTTGATGGACTTTGTTGCAGCTCATGTCGGAGAAGCTAATCAAGCAGATGGAGGCGGAGGAAGCGCAGCTGCTAGAAAAGCTGCGCGTCACGCAGGAAATGCAGCGCGCGGCGTACGAACACCTCGAGTTTGTCATGCAGGATGACTGATTCAGCTCAGCGACGCTCAGCTCAGTAGAGAAGCCCCTCCTCCCTAATTAAGCACGACTCGGACATGCACTCAACCACAAAGTCATAATAACCCACGGCACGCAGCAACGGTACCCAAACGAGCAAGCGACCACAAAGCAAGATCCATGAACCAAACACCTCTGTTGTCTTGTTTCTCAGCTGTGAGCTTCACTCAGCTCTCTCTCTCTCTTTCTCTCTCTTGACGTTGACATGGCACTTGCCCATTCAGTCAGATCACCACTGACCTTCCGTATCGAGTACGGAAGCTAGAGTCTGCTCGCGGAGCGGAACGTCGGCGGGCGGTGCTGCTTCGCGAGCCGCACGACGTCCTGCGCGCAGCCCCACTGCAGTGTGTGGCCCGAGCCCGCGTGGGCGTAGTTGTGAATCACGACCGCGCCGCTCGAGGTCGTCGTCCGTGGGTCAACCTCGAGGCGCACGCCGCTCGTGCGCTGCGGACGCAGACCCGCGGCCTGGCCGAGCACTTTGCTCTTGCGCACTTCCGGGTTCAAGGCACAGCAACGCTCCCAGATCGCGCGGATGTCGCTCTCGTCGTTCGCGTTCTTCCAGTTGTGCGGCTGCACCGTGCCACCGAGCACGACCTCACCACCGGGACGAGGCAGAATGTACGTGTGCTGCGAGTCGCTGTGCACGACCATCGTGAACTGCTTGATGTTCGGGTTGTGAACCTGATAGCAAGTAGTAAGCGCAAATGCATTGCATCGTCATCATCATATGTTGGACTTTCAGGACTCGATGCTCACATTATGGAGCTGTAGCGCACGCACAAATGTACCTTGATGGTCTGGCCGCGGATCGGGAATGCGCTCTCGTCGGCCACGAGCTCTCTCGCGCCGAGCCCCGTACAGTTGACGACCACGTCGCAGTCCGAGACCTCGTCCAGGCTCGCGAGCTTGCGCGTCTCAAACGTGCCGCCGAGGCGCACGATCTGCTTGCGGATGAAATTCATGAACGTCCTGTCCGTAGCATCCAGATACAAAAGCAGCACGCGTCCGTCAAAGAACTGTAGGAACAGCAATGCAGCAAGTAACAATACAGCAAGCAGCAATGCAGTACGGTAACAGTAATCGTACGTTGGGTTGTACACGATCGTCTCGAACGCGAAGCCGTGCGCAGTGCCCGGACAGATCGCCTCGGCCTCCTGCGCGCTCAGCAGTCGAAAGTCCCGCACACAGTGCGCCCAGTACGGATGCGCGACCGCCGGCGCGCCCTCGCCCGAGACATCCACGCCCTTGACAAAGTGAATGCCGGTCTCCTGCTCGCCGTGCTGCTCCCAGAGCTTGGTGAGCCACGCCATGCTCACCTCGCACCATTGCCTACATCCATAACAACCATCACAAACAACGATCAGACTATCAACCAGGCATCCTTACACAGTGAGATGCGCATAATATAGACTGCCAGGGAGCCACTGTTCACTACCGCGGCTTGTGTGGGTTAACGCTCGCCGGCAGCGCAAAGGGCATCCAGATGGCGCCGGCGACGTGCGACACGATGGCGTCGAAGCTCTCGGCCACCACGTGCACGCGTGCGTAGCCGTTCTCCAGCAGCGCCAGTGCCGACGTGAGGCCGATGATGCCGCCGCCTACCACCACCACGCGAGGGTGCGCAGCTTGCGTTGACGAGGAGCTCATGCTTGGTTAGTGTTGTTGGGATTTGCGTGTGTGTGACGCAAAGTGAAGCGTAAAGTGGAGCGCGATGTGAAGCGCAAGTTGATTAGACTTTTGCGCGCAACTTGCGCAAGCACCACAAGAACAGGTGGGTACTTCAACACTCATCTGAATTACGCGTAACCTCACGCTCTATGCGTACCGTCATCGTAACCACCTGAGAATGATCTGAATTCTGAGTTTTTGGTGGGTTTTCAGAATCAGACACATCAACCGATCTTGAAGTGAACTGCACCAGCTTTGGTTCCATTCAAGAGAACAACAGCTCGCCGACAATCGATTAGCGAGCCCCGTTGACGATGGTCGGCGCCCGATGGTCGATGCCAAGACTTGGAGCGTCAGCGAACGCTTTGTCACGAGCGAGGAGGGCGATATCCTCCACCCCCTTGACGTCCACGCGTGCAGCGACGGCGGTGCAGCTGTGGGAAGCAGGAGAAGGGCACACCACGAGGTCGCCACTGGGAGCAGCGGCTCGGACACGTAGGTTCGTTTATGAACGAACGAATGAATACATGTATATAATCACACAGTTTTATAATAAGATATCAAAAATTTATAGCGCTCATGCGCTCCTAGTATCGGTTGGCGGCGAGTCGCGATCGACTTGGTCAGCGTTCGACGAGCTTCACGGCGTCCCACTACTGACGACGAGCCGGACTGGACGGAATGTGCTTGCGAAGACTTCAATATACCACGCGCAGCTTCGATGACGAAGCTTGTGCCATTTAGATGCAGCACTTCTCGGTCGGGGTCTTGTTGGCGTCATCGAGCGCCGCGAGCGAGCGGAGAGCCGGGTTCTTCGGCTGCGTGGCTTCAGCAACGGACTCGGACGCGTTGGCGGCGCCGACGGCAATGATGAGGAGGAG
>JAASFU010000404.1:0-24181 GCA_023333955.1 Globisporangium paroecandrum | reverse complement strand
GCGAGTCGCAGATAGGCGATCCCGATCTCATAAAATCAACGATGTCATGCTTCGTTTTGAAGGTCGTAACGTGTTGGGAACTCCGCAAGTCAAACAAAGGACAACATAGATTAACGGATTTTGATGTGCTGCAACGTCGAACCTGCGAATGTCCATCAAGCTCAGGCGCGAAAACGTTGGAGAAAAGACTCGCGCGCGGAGCTCTGTCTGATTTGGTCAGATGCGATCTAAGGATTATTTGCCCTCGGCTAACTAAAAAATAACAGGATTGCTGTCGAAAGAGTGGGAAGACGAAGGAGTGACTTCGCCAGAAAGGGGGTAAGCTTCGGCTCGAAGCAATTCGCACAACCAAGCCACAATGGTCCTGTGTGCTGCTTTGAAATAGTTCCTTGGTACGTGAAACTCTGGATGCTGCTGAGATCTCGCTCACTTTGTTCTCACGACGCGTGGCAACACTTGCAGAACTGTACTTGCCAGCTCCACGCATCTGTGTGGCGTTGCTGCTCAGTTTGGCAATCGCGCGCCACCACCTTCACTTTTGCTGCCATTTTATTATCGAGAGATCTCTCTAGCGGCCAGATTAAAGTTTGGTACTTCGAAGGGTATTTCTCTGTACGTCTGCTTGCACGTACACTCGATCAACAAACTACTGCTGTACAAGTACCAGATAAAGAAATGCCATACAAGCTTTGACCTTTGAGGTAGACGAATCACCGCTTTCTCCAGAGACAAACACATCAGAGATGAGTTTTTATGAGATGGTTCCTGCGCCGTTTCCAAGTACGATCGGATGGATTGTGTGATCTGCCGGACGTGGTAGCTCTGGAGCAGAGAAGCGACCGCATCATGCCTCGCTATGGACAGGCTATCCGAGACAACCTGCATTGAAGCCCCCTCCCTCCGATGTGCATGCACCCTAGACACCAAAGGCGTGGCTCGATGCGAGCATGCGCGTGAGTCACTAGGATTGTACAAGATCTCAGAAACGAGTGCAGAATCTGCTCGAGGCTTTTCAGATCCTGTGCGCTTCTTCTGCTTGCGAATTTGCCCAACGACTACCGGTCAGATGACTGAAGCATGAGTTTGCATCTAAAATACCCAATGCCACATAAACGGTGCTTTTGTGCGAATCCAGATCAACTGGTGAATGCCGTGCTCCGTGCACTTCGCAGCAGCATTATGGCTTCCCAATTCGCTGGGCTGAAGTTTGCTTGCCTTCCAACACAACAAGGAGAGACCGACCAAGTGTGGACCTCCTCTTCCTCTTTGCCTTCGTGAAGGAGTGCTGCTTTGACTTCGTTTCTGTCAGACTTTCGCTTTCTTCTGAGTGAGCGAGAGTGGGACCGCGGGTGCTCCTTTCCTCGTCAATCGCGCGTGCAGGCGTCCGGTTGTAAAGTGAGCCACTTGCGATTTGGCTCGGCTTTCCGTCAGACAGGCGCAACAGCTCTAGATCATCCCTAAATGATTGGGACGACTGGGAAAGCAAGCATGGACCCAGAACAACGCGCACTTGAGATACGTGTCAGCATTACTGCCGCTTCTGAGGCGACGACGGAGCGCGCACTTTGCTCCACTTTCAGAGAGCTCGATGCCCTACATCATTACCCAATTCCCTCCGCAGCGGCGCAAGACACGACAAAAGACGAACAGTAGTAGCAGGCGGCCACCGAAAAGCCTCCTCCTCTCTCACTTAACCACACACACATACACACTCACGCTCACACACGTCAGCGTATCCACTCTATAACAGCTCGCAGCGACGACCGATTGCTCCCGTTTCATCTTCATATCGTCCAAGAAGACCAACCCACCTCACACGATGAGCAGAAAAGCTGTTGACATGAGCACGACGACCTCGACTTCGACCACGTCCACCTCGACGCAGGACGCGACGACCGCGGTGACTACTACGACGACGGAGACGACCGTGACCGAAACGGAGACTGTGCAGACTGAAGAAGTGGTGGTCGAAGAAACCACGACGACTACCACCACAGCAACCTCGATTGAAGAAATCAGCGTTACCAGCACGGCGCTCGAAACCGGAGCGCGCAAGCTGATCCTCCAGTACGGCGGACAAGGCATCCAGTACTGGACCGAATTGAAGACGCTGTACCGGCAAGGCGGTGCGGTGCGCGCTCTGATCGACCAGGCCGCAGATGCGCTCCACGAAGAATCGAGCACAGAGCAAGCGCAGACGTCGCCAGCGTTTGAGCGTGTCCTGGAGCTGAAGCAATGGCTGCACACCGGCGAAGATGGAGGCGACGTGTCGAAGGAGCCAGAGGGCGTCGCATGGCCGCGCGCTTTCTACAGCTACCCTCTGATCGCTCTCACGCAAGCAGCAAACTACGTGTCCTTCTTGGCGTCTGCCAAGGTTCGCCATGAAGACGTGGTGAAGAGCGCGAGCTGCGCGATCGGCCATAGCCAAGGCGTCGTGAGTGCGGCTGTGTTTGCTGCCGCAAAGACGAGCGAAGAGTTCTGCGAGATTTCCGTGCGCTTCGTCCGATACATGTTCTGGCACGGTCTCCGCGCGCAGGAGACTTTTCTGGACATTGTGTCGCAGCAAAAGCGCACTGCCAAGATCGACAAGGATGCGACTCCGATGCTCGCGGTGAGAGGACTGACGAAGGCGCATGTGCTCAAGGCTATCGAAGTGGCGAAGCGACGCACCAAGCAAGACGACTTGCAGCTCTCGCTTGTGAACGCGCCAGAAATGTTCTGTGTCACGGGATTGCCAGCGACCCTGCTTCTCTTGAAGCAAGCGCTGGAGCCTCTCTTGGCGAAGGCCGACGAGAACCAGACTCGCATCCCATTCTCTCAGCGCAAGCCGACGGGTGGTCTCACGTTCCTCTCGCTCTCGTGCCCGTTCCACTCGGCGCTGCTCGCGCCGGCGAGAGAAAAGATCTTGGCGGACATTGAGCGTGCGAATGTGAAGCTCACTGGCGCTCAGCTGCAAGTGCCCGTGTACGCGACTACCAACGAGTCGACTAACCTGCAGTCGTTTGGCGATGCCGACATCGTCTCTCAGTTGGTCGACATGCAGCTGACCCAGCTTGCCGACTGGGTTGCGACTCTGAAGACGATTGGGCAGAACCACGCGGACGCCACGCATGTGCTGGACTTCGGTCCTGATGTTGGCGCGGCGCATTTGAGCAACGGCACTCTCGAGGGCTTCGGCATCGATGTGGTCGTCGCCACCGGCAAGCATGAGAGCATAGCTTCCTCCACTCGATTCCCTCCAGTCTCGGGCTTGTCTCAATTTCTGGACAAGGCGTCTGTGGCCACCTCTGGCGACAAGTCCTGGGCGAGCAAGTTTGCGCCTCGCGTGAACGAAGCTGGCAAGCTCGTGAACAAATTCACGCGTGTGCTCAACAAGCCCCCTGTCATCGTTGCGGGCATGACACCAACGACAAGTTTGGCGGGTGTGGATCTCGTGGCTGCGATCATGAACGCTGGTTTCCACGGCGAGCTTGCTGCCGGCGGACTCTCTCGCCCAAACATCTTCGAAGACACGATCAACGAGCTTGTCTCGAAGGTTGAGCCTGGACGCGGCGTGGCGATCAGCATGCTTTACCTGAACGCGAAGCAGTGGGGTTTCCAATTCCCTATGGTTGTTCGCTTGCGCAAGAGCGGTGTTCCCATCGAGAGCATCACCATCGGTGCGGGTATCCCGACGAAGGATCGCGCGCTTGAGATCATGGCGGATTTACAGTCTGCCGGTATCAAGGTGATTGGGTTCAAGCCAGGCTCAGTTGACGGTATCAACGCCGTCCTTGACATCGCCTCTGCCAATCCTTCGATGAGCGTGATGCTTCAGTGGACTGGCGGTCGTGCAGGCGGTCACCACAGTTTCGAGGACTTCCACCACCCACTCGCGGCCTCGTACGCTGCGATTCGTCGCGTGGAGAATGTTCTTCTCGTCGTGGGCTCAGGCTTCGGCAACTGGGAAGACTCGTACCAGTACATGACTGGCGAATGGAGTCTTTCTCGTGGGTTCGCGGTGAAGATGCCAGTCGATGGTATTCTTCTTGGCTCCCGAGTCATGGTTGCTAAGGAAGCTGCTACTGCCGAGGAAGTGAAGCAGCTACTCGTTGCAACTCCTGGGATCGAATCAGAGCTCGAGTGGGAACAGAGCTACACTGGTGTTACTGGCGGCATTGTCACCGTGACGTCTGAGCTTGGAGAACCAATTCACAAGGTGGCGAATCGATGCAGCTTGCTGTGGAAGGAGTTCGACGACAAGTACTTTTCGAAGTCACGTGAGGAACTGGCGCTCGCTGTCCGACTTGACAAGGATGAGATTATCGCCCGCGTGAACGCCGACTTCCAGAAGCCGTACTTTGGTGTGAAGAAGGACGACAAGAGCGGAGGATCCCGAAGCGCCGAGCTGGACGAGATGACGTATGGCGAGGTGCTGTCGCGCATGATCGAGCTGATGTTCGTCGACATCGCCGACCGTCCGAAGCGATGGATCCACGAGAGCTTCCGCGACCGCGTGACGAAGTTCATGATTCGCACGGAGCAACGATTCCAGCGCAAGAAGACTCCTACTTTGTTCGACCAGAGTGAGTTGAAGACCAATCCTCGAAGCGCGCTGAACGCGTTCATTGCTGCATACCCGCAGACGGCCACCACGCTGCTGTCTGTCACGGACTGCGACTACTTCTTGGATCTGTGTCGTACTGGCGGCAAGCCTGTCAACTTCATCCCGATCATCGACGGGGAGTTGAAGACATGGTTCAAGAAGGACTCGCTGTGGTACTCGGAGGACTTGGACGCTGTTCCAGAGCGTGACGCTCAGCGAGTGTGCATCCTCCAAGGACCGGTGGCTGTTCGATACAGCACTGTTGCCAACGAGCCTGTCGGCAAGATCCTTGGCAACATCGCGGATGGCTTCACGAAAGTCGTGTCTGAGTCTGGAGCTGTCGTGGTCGCGTCTGTGAGCAGCGTCCAAAAGCTGACTGAGGTGGCGGGTTTCCCAGTTGTCGACACCGATGGCGTTGCCACTGTCACGATTCCAGCTGGTACGACTGCTCTGCCGAGTACTGATGACTGGCTTGCTGGTATCCAGCCGCTCGTCGCTGACAAGGAGTGGCTCGCGGAGCTGATCTCGTCCAAGTTCATTGTCGAAGGCAAGAAGTGGGTGGTGAACCCAATTCGCGATCTGCTCAAGCCTCAGCCCAGCCAGACGCTTTCGTTTAGGGTGGAAGGTCTCCAGATCGTCGACAAGTCGCTGGCTTTCAGCGAACCTGTGATCCGAGTGTTCAAGCAGAACGCTGACATTGTTGTCAAAATTAACGAGCTTCGACCTCAAATCACCGAGCTGAAGCAGGACATCGTGTCTCTGGACTTGAAGTTCGCTTTGGTGTCGGAGTCTACTTGCCCGATTCACTCGCAGAACAGCGACTCTGCCGTGGAAAAGATCAAATCGTTCTATGCCAAGTTCTGGGTTGCCGAGGAAGGCAACGAGGACGAGTCGTGCAAGAAAGCGTGCGAGGAAAGCGTCTTCTCGAGCTTCGCCGACGAGTTCACGGTGACTGCGGACGACATCATCAAGTACAAGTCTTCGTTGAACTTGGACGTGACTGAAGTCGCTGCGCCAGCGGACTTCTCGACGATCGTCTCCTGGAAGGCTCTGATCAAGTCCGTGTTTGCCAAGGAAGTTGACGGCAACTTGCTCAACTTGGTTCACTTGAAGCACTCGTACAAGTTGCTGACCTCAAAGAAGGCGAGTGAGCTTTTCGCTCCGGGCGATGACATTGTCAGCGTCTCGAACGTTTCTGGTCTTCGCATCATCGAGAGCGGCAAGATCGTGTCGGGTGTTGTTCTGATCTCGAGAAAGACTGTCAACGAACTGATGGTCGAAGAGTTAGAGCCCCTTGTCGAGCTGCGCAGCGAATTCTTGATCCGCGGAAGCTTCACGGACTTCTCGTCGGCGTTCACCATCGACAAATCGGAGGAGCGTCTGACTCTCGACCGCAAGGACGACGTCCAGTTGCTCTTGTCGAAGCCGTGGTTGTCCGTGCTGCCTGACACTGCTCCTCTTGCTGTTGGTGACAGCCTGGAGTTCAAGCTGACGACGAAGAAGCAGTACGCAACGATGAACCAGCTGTCGTCTGTGGTGGTTACTGGGTCGGTCTACCGCCTGGACAGCGGAGCTTCTGTGCACGTTGCTGACGTGAAGGTCGAGAGCAACTCTGTGAACGGCAGTCCAGTTGATGCGTTCTTGCGCCAGGCTCAGCAAAAGCCTGCCAACACGGGATCCATGTTCTCGAACGGCGGATACAACGTCCTCGAGAAGCCGAGCGAAATCCAAGTGCCAGTCAACGCGCTCGAGTACGCTGTCGCGTCGCGTGACCTGAACCCAATCCACAGATCCAAGTACGCTGCGACCCTCGCCAACTTGCCGAAGGGGAAGCCAATCATGCACGGTATGTGGACAGCCACGAAGGTGCGCGCCTTGGTCGTCGAGCACTTCGGGTCGGGAGTCGACACGAACGTCGTTGAATACGATGTCAGCTTCGACGGCATGGTGTACCCAGGCGACAAGCTGTTCATGCAGGTGCGCCACATCGGTCAGCACGCTGGAAAGAAGGTGTTGTCCGTGGAAGTCGTGAACGAACGCGGCGAGCGTGTCGTGAGTGCTCGCACTGAAGTGAAGCAGCCTCCAATGGCGTTCGTGTTCACGGGTCAGGGATCTGCTGAGGTCGGCATGGGAATGGAGCGCTACCAAGAGTCTCCGGTGGCTCGAGAGATCTGGAACCGTGGCGACGCTCACTTGCGCGAGACGTTCGGCTTTTCCATTCTCGAGATGGTGCGCAAGAACCCAAAGTCCATCACGATCCACTTCGGCGGCAAGCGTGGACGCAAGATCCGCGAGAACTTCATGAAGCTCACGTGCGAAGACCCTGTGAACGGTGGCACGACGCCGCTTCTTCCAGAAATTACCTCTCGAACGCAGAGCTTCAGCTTCTCCGCTCCAGAAGGATTGTTGTTCGCCACTCAGTTCAGCCAGCCAGCGCTTGTCTTGCTCGAGAAGGCGACGTTTTCTGAAATCGAAGCGGCAGAGCTGATTCCGCAAGATGCCCACTTTGCTGGACACTCCCTTGGCGAGTACGCTGGTTTGAGCTCGTTCGCCGGAGCCTTGGCCGTTGAGGATGTTGTCGAAGTGGTGTTCCTGCGAGGCTTGATTATGCAGAAGGCGGTGAAGCGTGACGAATCTGGTCGATCTGACTACGGAATGGTTGCGACCAACCCGTCGCGTATCGGCGACTTCTTCACCGAGGAGACGATGTACAGCATTGTGGATCGAATCTCCGAGGTGTCGGGCAAGCTCCTCCAGGTTGTGAACTTCAACGTGCAAGACCGCCAGTACGTCGTTGCTGGCGAGAATGTGAACCTTGAAGCCTTGTCGATCAGCCTGTCGATGTTCAAGTCGCTGAAGGCGAGCGCAAACCTTGAATCGGTTGTGGTGGAGTCCATCGCTCAAGCCGCCGCGAAGAAGGAAAAGTGTATCCAAGCCGGCAAGCCGTTCACGCTGACAAGAGGCCTCGCGACCATCCCTCTTCCAGGCATCGACGTCCCATTCCACTCGCGAGAGCTCTTGGGCGGCGTGCCGTCATTCCGCTCGCTCTTGCGTACCAAGTTTAACCCTCAAGTGCTTGAGCGTCAGCTTCCGCTGCTGATCAACCGCTACATTCCGAACTTGGTTGCGACGCCTTTCTCGCTGGAACGGTCGTACTTTGAGCAAGTGTACGAGGCGACGAAGAGTCCGTACATCGCGGAAGTCCTTGACCCGATGCAATGGGAGTTGACGACCCAAGCGCAACTCGTGCACTTGCTAGTTGTCGAGCTACTGGCGTACCAGTTTGCATCTCCAGTTCAGTGGATCAAAACCCAGGCTCTGCTGTTCTCGCTGAACGGTACCGGCGTGAGTCGATTCATCGAGATCGGACCCGCGCCGACCTTGACCAACATGGCGCTTCGCACCTTGCAAGTCGGAGACTTCCCGGATGTTCCACGCCAGGTGCTCTGGTACCAGCGCGACCGAGAAATGGTTCACTTTGAAGAAGAAAGCTCCAACCCGTCGGCGTCCGAGTACGCGCGTGCTCTGGCTGAAGCGGCTGCTGCACGTGAAGCTCCTGTGGTCGAAGCTGTTGCTGCGGAGGCTCCGGCTGTGTCTGTCGCGCCTCCTGCTGCCATCCACGTCCAGATGGCTCCAGTTGTCCAGAGCGCTCCTGCATCTGTCGAAGACGCGCCTGTGGCCGCTTTGCATATTCTCCGAGTGCTGCTCGCGATTCGCCTGAACAAAGAACTGTCGGAAATCAGCGCTGACACCGACGTGAAGACACTCTGTGCTGGCAAATCTGCCGTCCAGAACGAGATCCTCGGTGATCTGGAGAAGGAGTTCGGCGGCGGTGTTCCTGATGGTGCGGGTGAAGTCCCACTGAAGGAGCTGGCTTCCAAGTTCTCCGGATACTCGACTCTTGGCAAGGTTACCAGCGGATTGATCTCGAAGATGGTGGCAGGAAAGATGCCAGGCGGCTTCACAATGTCCAGTGTCAAGGAGTATCTGAGCAGTGTCAAGGCGCTCGGGTCGGGAAGAACCGAAAGCGTGTTGGCGCATTCCCTCCTCCTGGCTCCACAAGCGCGTCTGAAGAGCGAAGCCGAGGCTCGTAAGTGGCTCGACGCGAGTGTTGATGCCTACGCGTCTTTTGCTGGCATCTCTCTGGCTGCTCCAGTCATGAACATCCCTCAGGCTGCCGCTGGTATGGCGTTTGCGCCAGCAGCGATTTCTATCCCGAACGTGCCAGACCAGCCAGTTGAAGCGAGACACGCTCTGAAGGTGTTGTTGGCTGCCAAGTTCGGAAAGGACTTGAGCGAGATCACTGACGCTGCGACGATCAAGGAACTGTCTGCTGGTAAATCTGCAGTGCAGAACGAGATCGTCGGTGATTTGGAGAAGGAGTTCGGCTCCGGTCCTGATGACGCTGCGGAGATGAAGATCTCGGATCTTGCGGGCAAGTTCCCAGGGTACACCTCTCCAGGAAAGGTGACCGGTGCTCTTATTGCGAAGCTGCTCGCCGGCAAGATGCCAGGAGGATTCAGTCTCTCTGCGATCAAGGAGTACTTGTCCCGAGAGCGCTGCCTTCCAGCTGGACGCATCGAGAGTGTCCTGTTGCACTCGCTGACTCAGAACCCCAAGCAGCGACTGGCGGATGAAGCTCAAGCGAAGAGCTGGCTGAACGATGTGACCGATGACTACGCCAAATTTTGTGGCGTCGACATTCCATACTTGTCGAAGCTTGGCATGTCTGCCGGGAACGTTGGTCAGCAGTCGATGCAAGCTGCTTCGCTGCCGACGGACTTCGACAAGCGCTTGAAGGCGATGATTGCTGACCAGGTCGATGCGCTGAACGACTACCTGGGCAATGAGGCGCTCGACTGGCACAGGCGTGTCGAAACCGAAGTGGAACTTCGCGAGCAGATGGAGTCGTCTGTGTCGCACTGGGTCTCTGAGCACGGCGAAGCGTACGGCAACGGTATTGTGCCAGCGTTTGATGCCCGCAAGGAGCGCCAGTACGACAGTTTCTGGAACTGGGCGGTTCAAGACGCGATGGAGCTGTACTTCCGAACCATTCTCGCTGCGATGGGTTCGTCGAGTGCTGACAAGCTTCCAGTGAGCGAGCAACTGGATGGCCACTTCGACGCCATGAGCCGATGGATCAACAAGAAGGTGGACACGCTGGCCGAAGAATCGGCGCGACCTCCACTTGAATGGTTCAAGCCGTACTTGTGCAACCGTGCCACTCCAGAGCTGCTCAAGTACACCCAATTTTTCGTGCGCCGTGCTGAAGAGGAAGGTGGTGTCGAGTACGCTCAGGCTATTCAGTTGCTTGTCGAACAAGTCGAGAGCTGGCTCCAGCTGAACCCGGTGAATCTCCAAATCTTCGAGCCTATTCAGCCACAGCTTCGCGTTCTTGAGACTGGTGAGCTGGAGTACTCGGAAGTTCCTCGCACCGGAGTGTCTGATTCCATTGACTACGTCGATGAGCTTGCCCGTGGTCTCGAGTACAACGTTTCCGCGGAGACGGTGATGTACGCTGGTGGCGATTCGACTGCTGAGATGGCGAGTGCTGTCGGCTTCGAGTCTACCTTGAACGAAGACGGCTCGAGTGATGAAGAAAACAGTGACGGAGAGGATGACGAAGACGCTCAGGTGTCGAGCAAGGATCAGCAGCCCGCTGCGCTTCAAATCAATCCAGCTCAGGGTCCAAAGCTAAATGCGCTCCGCGAGTCGTTGCGCAAGCGTGGTAAGAAGTCGCCTCGTGCGCAAAAGTCGCTGGTTGCTCGCTCGTCATCCTTGCGCTACGGACTGGACGAGAACCTGAAGCAGATCATTCTTCCCCACGTTCACATTCGCAAATCTTCTGACGTTGACCCAACAATCCGACTGTACGATGTGGAATCCACGTGTGTGCTTCTTGCGAGCATGCGCGAGATGGCCTCGACTGGTATCTCGTTTGCGGGCAAGGTCGCTCTTGTGACTGGCTGCGGCAAGAACTCGATCGGCGCTGAAGTTGTGAAGTCTCTCCTGGAAGGTGGCGCAACTGTGTTCGTGACGACGAGCAGCTTCAGCATGGCAACCACGTCTACTTTCCGTGCCATCTATGAGCAGCACGGCAGCCGAGGAAGTCGTCTCGTCATCCTTCCATTCAACCAAGCGTCGAAGCAGGATGTCGAGAAGTTGGTCGCCCACATTTACAATGTGCATCAGCTGGATTTGGATTTCGTGATTCCGTTTGCTGCGCTCTCTGAAATCGGCCGCACCATCGCTGATATCGACGCTCGATCGGAGCTTGCGCACCGCATCATGCTGACCAACACCATGCGCCTGCTCGGGGAAGTTGTGTCTGCCAAGAAGTCGAGAGGCATCTCTACCCGCCCAGCGCTTGCGATTCTGCCGCTCTCGCCAAACCACGGCAACTTCGGTGGTGATGGTTTGTACGCCGAGTCCAAGTTGGGTGTCGAGAGTCTGATGAACAAGTGGCACTCTGAGAGCTGGGACGACCAGCTCTCGATTGTCGGTGCTGTCATCGGCTGGACCCGTGGCACTGGACTGATGTCTGGAAACAATGTTGTCGCCCAAGGCGTCGAGAAGCTGGGTGTCCGCACCTTCAGCACGACTGAAATGGGCTTCAACCTCAGCGCCTTGATGCACCCAAACGTCGTCGATAGAGCTGCTGAATCACCTCTGTGGGCTGACCTCACTGGTGGCATGGCGCAGTTGAGCGACTTGAAGAACCAGGTCGACACGATCCGAGCCAGTATCATGGGCGACGCCAAGCTGCAAGCATCTATCTACCAAGCCGTCCAGAGCGAGAAGAAGCTTCTCGCCCTCCCATCGGCTGCTGGTGCTGAGCCACAGCGTGAGTTCACGCCTCGCGCGAACATGTCTGGCTACTTGTGCGACGGCTTCCCTGGTCTCTCGTCTGTCAGCCAACTCGCTGCTACACGAAAGCAGGTCTTGCTCCGAGACATGCTTGACTTGCGCAAGGTTGTGGTCGTCGCTGGGTACGGTGAAGTCGGTCCGTGGGGCAGTGCGCGAACTCGTTGGGAGATGGAATCGTTTGGTGAGTTCTCACTGGAGGGTTGCATCGAGCTGGCTTGGTTGACCGGCCGCATTGTGTACGAGAATGGCAACTGGATTGACACGAAGACGAAGGAAATCGTGTCTGACCGAGAAGTGAAGTCGCGCTACGAGGAAGACATCATCAAGCACGCCGGCATCCGCATCATCGAGCCAGATCTCTTCGAAGGCTACGACCCGCACAAGAAGATGGTCCTCCACCAAGTCGCGATTGACAAGAAAATGGCTCCGATTGAGGTCGCTGACCGCGAAGAAGCTCTTCAGTTCCGCAACGAGCTTGGTGAGGAGAACGTCGATGTGTTCCAGAACGTGTCGGGCGCCTGGATGATCCGTCTACGCAAGGGTTCTGTCCTCAGCATTCCTCGAGCTCTCTCGTTTGATCGCTTCGTCGCTGGTCAGATTCCTACTGGTTGGAGTGCTGAGCGCCTTGGCTTGCCGAAGGATATTGCCGAGTCCGTCGACCCGGTCACGCTCTACGCGTTGGCTTCGACCATGGACGCTCTCGTGGCTGCCGGTGTGACTGATCCGTACGAGTTCTACCAGTACGTCCACGTGTCGGAGGTTGGTAACACCTCCGGCGGTGGCATGGGAGGCATGCGTGCGTTCAAGCGAATCTACCAAGGTCGTCTGCAAGGAAAGAGCGTCGCAAGCGACACTCTCCAGGAGTGTTTCATCAACACTGCGCCAGCGTGGGTGAACATGCTTCTGCTGAGTTCCTCTGGCCCAATCAAGACTCCGGTTGGTGCTTGCGCCACTGCTGCCGAGTCTGTCGACATTGGTGTTGAGACTATCAAGAGCGGAAAAGCTCGCGTTGTGATCGTTGGTGGCTACGACGACTTCGGCGAAGAAGCCTCGTACGAGTTTGCTCAGATGAAGGCTACCAGCGACTCGGTCAAGGAAACTGGTATGGGACGGGACCCGAAGGAGATGTGCCGCCCTTGCTCGACGTCGCGCGGAGGCTTCATGGAAAGTCAGGGTGCTGGCATGCAACTGCTGATGGACGCGCAGCTGGCTCTGGATATGGGCTGTCCAATTTACGGCATTGTCGCGCTCACTAACACTGCGACTGACAAGAACGGACGCTCCGTGCCGGCTCCAGGTCAGGGCATCTTAACCACTGCTCGCGAAGCGTCGACCAAGTCGTCTCCATTGCTGGATGTCGAGTTCCGTCGTCGCCAGTTCGATGCTGAAGTGGCTGACATCGAGACGTGGTACTCTCGCGAGAAGGCACTGGCTCCTGAGGATGACAGCGAGGCCCACTTGGTCTTCTTGGACGAGATGAAGAAGCGCAAGCTGGAGTCGGCTCAAGCGATGTGGGGAGAAGGTTTCTTCCAAGGTCGCGCTGACATTGCTCCACTGCGTGGCGCGCTCAGTGTGTGGAACCTGACGGTCGACGACATTGGCGTCGCGAGCTTCCACGGTACCGGTACCACTGCGAACGACAAGAACGAGAGCGAAGTGACGCAGAAGCAACTCTCTCACCTCGGCCGATCGGTCGGTAACCCTCTGCCAGTCATCTGCCAGAAGAACCTCACTGGTCATCCAAAAGGTGCTGCTGCGGCGTGGATGTTCAACGGCTTGCTTCAAGTGCTCAACTCGGGTTTGATCCCAGGCAACCGAAACTTGGACAACACGTGCCAGACCCTGCGCAAGTTCGACTACCTGATGTACCCAAACCGCAGCATTCAGACGGTCGGCATCAAGGCTGCTGTGATGAAGAGTTTTGGGTTCGGACAAGCCGGCGGTGAGGTCTTGCTCGTGCACCCTGACTACTTACTGTCGACGCTTGTTGAAGACGATCTCCAGAGCTACACGTCGCGCCGTACCAAGCGATTGACTCGCATGAACACATACATGCAAAACTCGTTCACGGGCAAGCACAAGTTCATCCAAGTGAAGGACTCAGCTCCGTACACCAGCGCTCAAGAGAGCAGCGTCTACTTAGACCCAACGGCGCGTGCTGAGTTCGATCCAATCGCGAAGACTTGGCGCTTCGGTGGTGCTGAGCAAGTCAAGCGTCCTCGAGCTCCAAGACACGCAAAGAAGACCAAGGGAGCAGCTGGCGCGACCTCCACCAACAAGGTTGCCGATGAAGCTGCCGGTGGAACCGATTCCACTTCGCTGCTGTCGGCAATGAACCAAACCGCTGTTGACATCGGTTTGGCCGCCACGAACATTGGCATCGGCGTCGACGTCGAGCCTGTTGCGACCTTCGAGAACTTGCATGGCCGCGAAGACTTCATTCGCCGCAACTTCACCGATCAGGAGATGGCGTACTGCTACAGCGCGCCACACCCAGCGGCAAGCTTCGCGGGTCGATGGGCGGCAAAAGAGGCCGTGATCAAGGCGATCTCCAGTGCGTCGCCAAACGAGCCGAACGTCTGGAAGGGCGCGGGAGCCCCACTTCGTGAAATTGAGATCTTCATGACAGCCTCGGGCGCTCCGTCCGTCTTGCTCTCCGGCCACCCGCTGCAGGTCTTCAACCGCATCGGCTTGACCTCGCTCAGCGTTTCGATCAGCCACTCGGGCGACTACGCAGTGTCGCAGGCGGTCGCCAACTTCCAGTCGTAGACTGGCTGCTTCGAGCAGTCCTGTATGATCTGCATATTCTGTGTAGTGCATGGACAATAGTAAAAAACCATTTGTAGCTGTATGCGTAATTGAACACATATATTCTTTGCATTTCAGCCACATTTGGTTTCAAGTTTCACTCACGTCTGCGTTCCAATTCTTTTGCTAGCATTTTAGATTTTGACGCACTGCTCCACACCAGGATATGGCGGAATCTCCAAGTTGAATGCAACAGCTAGCGATCTATTACCAAAGAGCTCAGCATGTCAGAGTAGTGCTTGCTTGCATCGTATCTCATCATGACGAAGTACGAACCTTGGAACAAACCGGCCACCTACATAGTGGATCTTGCCAGGTCCTTCAAAATGCTGCGCACACAGCTTTGGCGCTGTCAATGAAACGAGCATCTGGGGCTCCAGTCCTGCTCCGTTCTCGTTTCCTATTCAACATACGAAACCAACGTTAAGCCTGAGTCGTATACACCCACACCACTCACTGCACACATTTGCAACAAGTACCTTTCTCAACGTGCCACCCAGAAGGGATGTCGATGGACACAATCGGTGCCTGACATTGCTTCAGCGTTGTGATCACTTCATCAAACGGCGCTCTGATGCTACCTTCGAAGCTGAAGCCAAAGATACCGTCGAGTATCAAATCAAACTCCGAATCAACGACAGTCCTGTTCAGAAAATATAGCAGAATCATCATCAGTGCATGCAAGGCACAAGTGCAACATTCGTAGGGAGAACATTATGAGTTAAATTACACTGTTGGCACTCGCTCGATAAACGGAATCTCGAGCTGCTCACACTGAGTGACAAGACTCTGGTCATGGAAATCCACAAAAGTGTTAGCGACATGACGAGCAGCTCCACATGACAAAAAAAGAAGACTGTATATGTACCTGGAACAGCGGCCGTGAGCTTCGTTTCGGATAAAGAATCGACGGGCTGTAACCAAAGTGCTGCTCTCATCATCCATAAACTGTCAGATCTCACTTGCAAAACACCATCCACGTTGGAAACAAGCGCTCCACAAACCTTCAAATGCCGAGCGGCAACAAGAGCATCTCCGCTACATCCGTTCGAAGCCGTACATGCACAAGAACCGGTTGTGAGAATTCTCCATTCTTCCACAGTCAGGATACACAGCCGCACTTTACGCACCCGTTGTTCCCCGGTCCAGCCACAATAAGCACCTTACTGTACACTCGCGACGCGCTTGCGGTCGGCCCAGGCGCAAATTCTTTGCCAACCGCACACGCGACGCTCAAGCCTGCGAGCTCCATGAGCTGGTCGATCGAGAACCCGTGCTTGCTTGACATGAGCTCTTCGTCCACGCGCTGAGCATCTCGCTGTCCAAGGAACTGGGAAAGGCACCATACACACACACACACACGCACACACACATACAGAGGCACACTCAGCTTTACAGCGATTTATACAACCAGCATTGCAGGCGGCATGCGCCAAGTGTCTTTTACCCGCATCGTTCGCCCCACCGCCCGCATTCACTCGGGTCCTCTCTCGATGATGTGACTTGAAGTGGGTGAAGCGAGCCCGAAATGCAAATGCGGAAATGGTCAACCAGGTTTCCCTTTTGTGGACCACACAACACAATTTGACCAGCACTCTGGTCGTCATTTAATAGTGTGGCGCACACTACATCCGAGCTCAGCTGGGATCTTTCTTTTTACCCCCCGATCTTCAGCGTGAAAGCTCTCGCTTGAGCGAAGAAGCCCAAAGCAAAGCAGAGCAAAGCAAAAGAGAAAGCAAAGGAGAGAGAGAGAGCACCATGTTCCGCAACCAGTACGACACCGATGTGACCGTGTGGAGCCCCCAGGGCCACCTGCACCAGATCGACTACGCCATGGAGGCCGTCAAGCAGGGCAGCGCCTGTCTCGGACTCACGTCCAAGAAGCTCGTCGTGCTCTGCGGTATCAAGCGCTTGAATGTGGATCTCGCTGAGCACCAGAAGAAGGTCTTCAAGATCGACGACCACTTGGGTATCGCTGTCGCCGGCTTGACTGCGGACGGCCGTACGCTCGCCAGGTACTGTCATTTTGTGGATTTTACTCGGTTACGTGTGTGAATGAAGGGGGAAGGGAGGGGGAAAGAGAGCGGTGGAAGATATGGCTGAAGACTCACTGACAGCGTATCTTTCTTGTTATGGGAATGCTGGACACATACAGATTCATGCGAACAGAGAGCTTGAACCACAAGTTCGTGTACGGAAGCCAGATCACCATCGGGCGTTTGGTGTCGGATGTCGCGGACAGTACGTTCCAAAACTGCTTTCCAAACGCTGGATACAAAGACGCACCTATCTCTTAGCGCGAGCGATGTTGACATCTTCTCTTTGTGATCCATTTGTTGCCTCTTTATGTAGAGAAGCAAGAGTGCACTCAGTCGTACATTCGTCGTCCGTACGGTGTGGGTCTCCTTGTCGCTGGTGCTGATGTACGTACACATGCCTTTTCTTCTGGTTTCTCTCCTTCAAAGGCAAGAGATCTCACTTTTCATGTTTGTTTGTGCTTACTTCTTCGCGATCCGCAGAAAAAGGGCGTGCATTTGTACCAAACGTGCCCTTCGGGCAACTACTACGAGTACAAGGCGATTGCGATTGGCGCACGCTCGCAATCGGCGCGTACCTACCTCGAAAAGCATTTCGAGAGCTTCGACAACTGTACGTGCTTGCGTCTACGCTGTAGCAGTATTCGCGATCACTGCACTGACGAATGGATGTGTTTTTGTAGTGGGCAAGGACGAGCTCATCCAGCACGCGTTGCAAGGCATCCGCGGCTGCCTTCAGGGCGACCAGGAACTGACCTCTGCCAGCATCACCATCGCTATTGTTGGCATCGACCAGCCATTTAAGATCATTGAGGGCGACGAATTGCAACCTTACGTACGTGTCTGATTATTTGGTGCCCAATCGTACCAACTTCAATGATGCATCTCGCCTAATCATGGGTCTTATTTTATGTTTCTGCTGTGTAGATTGACGCAGTTGAAGTCTCGGATGTGAAGGATGAAGATGGCGACACCAAGATGTCGGACTAAACGCAGCGTGTGCGAGCATAGCGAATCCGCTTACCGCTCGTTGCAACACAACCGCACAGTCTTCCAAGATCGTCTAAGATTTCATGAGTGAAGGATAAAGCACTGAGAAAAAATGAAACACACCACACCTCGGGAGTGGCTTGATTTGACCCACTTGACGATCGACTCTTTGAACGCTGCTTCTGATGATCTTCCATGGACTAATTTTGAGATCACGAGGAGCTCAACTTTAGACCCCGCTATATTTACTGACACTACTCGTCTTGCTTTCAGAGCATTTGTTTCTGTGACTAACCAACCGAGTGGTTGCACTGCGCTAAACGCACAACGCAAGCTGCGCTTTCAGCGAAGCCCGTCCAGCCATGGAGTCGAAGCTCGCCCCTGGGGCGGACGACCGCTTTTACACGCCGCGGGGCTCTGCACGTCGAGGATACTCAAGCAGTGGATCCGAAGACGAGCGCTTTGTGTCCCCTCGCGAGAGCGCGCGCTCCGTTTCTTCGGACGATAACGAGTACGGCACGCCTCGCGAGAGCATTTTGACACCGACTGAGCAGAAGCAGTACCAACCGGCGGCGGCGGTGACGACCCACTCTGCAAAGTACTTAGATGACGCTCTTCGCGGGAGCAAGCGATTTTCGAGCATGTCGGAGATGAAGCAAGCGCTGCCAGAGTACAGTGGCAGCGGCAAGTATGAGCACAAGCTCCAGCGCAATGGGAGTTCCAAGGACAACTACCTCGGTCTAGCAATTGGAGGCAATGCCTCCGCTCGCGCACCCGAAGTGAGGGGCGTGCAGTACGCTGATGCACCGGCGGTACCTGAGAATGACATTTTTTCCGCCACAAGACATAACCGAGTGGACTCGGTGACGTACATGCTGGACCAGGGCGTGTCCGTGAACTCCAAGGACGAGTTCGGCAACACGATTCTCTCGATCGCGTGCCAAAACGGACTCAAGCGCATGGCGAAGCTCGCACTACGTCGCGGTGCCAACATCAACAGCAAAAACGTAAGTGATGGATCTTTTCTCATGACTTGGATAGATGCGAACTGGTTGACATGTTTGGGTTTTGATCACCGATATTGCAATCTGCAGCTCCGAGACAACACGGCGCTGCATTTCTGCTTCGCGTACGGGTACGGAGACACGCTCGGTGCCTACTTGATCTCGAAAGGCGCGGACACCACCATCGAAAACAAGGACGAATCCGTCTGCTACTACGGCATCGACCAGCTCTCGGAAAGAACGTGATTCAAAACAGCCATTCTCCAACTTGTTGCAACAGAGACATACAGCCTAACGCTAATGCACGTACTGCTTCCTCAATTAAAAAACCACTGTATGCTTTGTATGATCGACACACACACATGAGCGAGCACCAATGCCGCGCATTTTTCGAAAGGACCACCACCAATGTCCATGTTGGAATCCACTTTGCCTGACAATTTCGTAGCTGTCCAACTAAGTTCGTAGCAGCTCTTCGAGAACAGTTTTCGAAGTACTTAGCGGAACGACTGCGCACTTAGCGAAATGCGTGACACGCTTCAAGGTTGGTCCAAGAATAATGCAAGCAAGCAAACAAACGAAAGCGCGACGGACACAGACGAGAAGAAGGCGATTAGAGCAAACGCGGTCGATAGGCGGGCGTCATGGGGTGCGACCGACTGATCGTGGGTGGCGATGACGCGCACTACATGGAGGAGGAGGAGCAAGACGAGGTCGCGCGCATGGAGCAGCGGCGCGAGCGCCACGACAGCGGCGATGAGCAGAAGCGCGATGGTGATGATGGCGATGGCGTGACTCGACCGCCGCCCGCGTGGCGCAATTACAATGCACCTGACGATCCCGTCGCGAGTCGATTTCAAAACGCTCACGCGCGCAGCGTCACGGTCGGCATGGGCACTGAAGACGATGACTTTAGCGACGACACTGATATTGAAGAAGGTATGTCACGCTCATGGCGAGACTTGCTGGGTGTTAACATTGGCTTCATATTCAGAGCAAAATATGCTGTGAGACTGACTGACTGACTGATTGGGTTGAGTGCGCTGTAGAGATGATGCGGATCGACCCTGACGACGTGGAGTGGCGCCGCCAGCTGCACGTGGGAGACCCCGTGGATGCGCAGAACACGTTTGGGAACTGGTGTCCAGCGACGATTCTCCGAGTGCGTTTGTTGCCCGGAAGAGGGTCCATTTTCTGTCTGCATGCTCATTCCTGCCTGTAGTCATTTCGTGCAGGGTATGCGCTAATTAGTATGTGTGCGTTATTGCTATTATGTGCGGCGAATTGCTTTGGCAGATCTCAGACGGTGATGTGCGAATCCGGTATCTCAACATGAACGACGCGTGGCACCGATGGATCCCGAGCGACTCGGGCCAACTGGCGCAGCCAGCCACCAAGGTTTGCGTTCATTGTATATCGCTTCACTGATCAGTACTGCTCTCCTGTAGCATACTCTTCACTGAAGCCCCCGCCTTCTCTGCGTAATATGCCTTTAGACCCGAAATGACAGCTCGCCCGTGCGCCTCGCGCAGCAGATTGAAGTGCGCCGGACGATCCATGGCGTGTGGAAAGAAGCGCACATCGTGCGATCGCGTCCAAGCGACGTTCTCGTTCGGTACGCTGGCCGTCAGCAGCAGTTCGACGAGTGGATCCCGTTCACACCCGACACGGTCGCGCCGCTCGGAGAGCACATCCACCACCGCAACTTCGCGTTTCAGCGGCAGCTGAGCGTCACGCCAAAGAGCACGCGCAACCGCGTCTTCCAGGCGCAGAACCCGCGGTACCAGCACTACCGCAATGCGCTGGAAATCCAGGGGCTCCGTATTTATCCTATTGAAGGTGACGGCAACTGTCTGTTTCGATCTGTGAGCCACCAAGTGTACGGCGACGACCGCCACCACGCAATCGTGCGCGCCACATGCATGGACTACATGGAGAGCGAGAAGGAGTACTTTGAGCCGTATGTGGTCGGCGACATGGCGGCGTTCCTTCGCTATCTGAACTACAAGCGGCGACCGAGTGTGTGGGGAGACGACCCAGAGCTTCAGGCGATGTGCGAGCTCTACGATCGACCTGCCGAGGTGTACGCGTACGACCCGACCCACGGCTTCCGCAAACTGCGAACTTTTCATGAGAGCAGCGGGGTCTCTCGCAATCGTCCGCCCATTCGGTAGGTAGCGCCATTGTTTTGTTTGCCTGTACGGCTACGGAGATGTCCTTATCAAGAGACTTCCGGGAGGTTCGTTTTTACTAACGTGCGACTTTTGCTTATGTGCTCCAGGCTGAGTTACTATGGCGGCGGTCACTACGATTCTCTCGTTGGGCTCAATCACTCAACGAACTGCATTCGCGACCCACCAGGAGAGTGGGAACGTCGCCACATCGAGTACTCGCATCGCATTAACACGCGCGGCGGAGATGAGGAGACCTCAGAAGGCGTCGCGCGTCAGGTGGCGGCCGAGTCGGACCGCGAGACGACTGAGATGGCTCAGCTCGAGCAGACTCTGGTGGTGCGTTGCCTATTGATGATGTCTTAATTGTATTGTCGGTCTCTCACGAAAGCATATAACTTTTATGGCTTTTGCTTAAGCAGCTCTCGCGCAATGAGTTTGACGGGATGAACTCGAATCTCGACGAGACGCTCAAGCTCTCGCTGGAAGAGTACGAAAACAGCACTGCGTCAGCATCGTCATCAGCATCCTCTGCGGTACCACCGGCAGCACTTGGAGCTGGTGAGCGAGAGCGCCAGGAGCTCGATGAAGCCACGCGCGAGAGCGAGATGGCAGCAATTCAAGCCGATCTGATCGCCAAGGCGAAACAGGTTTCCGAAGAAGAGCTCATGAGGAAAGCGATCGAGGCGTCGCTCGAGACGCTCCCCCCCGGAATCCACGACTTGGACTTTGACGAGCAGGTGTCAGCCGCGATCCAAGCCTCGCTGGGGCATCTTGGTAACAACGAGACGATCGCGATGGCGTCTTCGACTACTGGACACAGTGGTGGAAGTAGTAACGCGACGAACGACTACAACGAACAGATGCGCCTCGCCCTCGAGCTGTCGGCTCAGGAGTACCATGACACCGACCGACTGCCAGGGCAAGGTGAGAGCCACGTCGAGACGGGGTTTGGGATGATCCCAGAGAGCGACGAGGACGACGAGCTCCAGCGCGCGATCCAGGCTTCGCTGCAGCAATCCTGAGCTTCTGTAGTCACCCCGTAGATGCGAGGAGCTCCAATGGACGATGTTTAAGTTAATTTACCATCATCTTTCCAGGAAAGAAGATGACATACATGCGATGAGGTGCAAGTTTGCTCATGCAAACAAATTCCATAGACCAGCAAGCGTACATGAACATGAGCAAATGATAAAACAAAGCTGAAGCAGCAAATCTTCTCGCGATGCAATTTACACACAAAGTATATGAATCAGCGCGACACTTTCCTTCTTCACTAGCACTGTAATGGAACGAGCGAAGAACACCTTATAAAACCCTCTCGTTGGTCTTCTTCTCATCTATTGGCTTGCAAATCAAAAACACGATAACACGATGGACTCTCCGCTTGCACTTACAGGTTCGCGACCACGTACTCGGCGATGCGCTGCTCCATGTAGATGCGGTCCTCGAGTCCGCGCGGCGAGTGGCGCTCGCTCGGGAAGAGCAGCAGGTCGTAGTGCTTGCGCGCGCTGATGAGCGAGCTGATGAGGCGCGCCGTGTGGCGGAAGTGCACGTTCTCGTCGATGAGGCCGTGGATCAGCAGCAGCTTCTGCGACGCCTGCATGTTCGGCACGACCTCCATGACCGAGCCCTCACAGTATCCGCTCGGGTTCAGCTGCGGGGTCGACATGTAGCGTTCCGTGTAGCACGAGTCGTAGCCGTCCCAGCTCGTGACTGGTGCGCCAGCGATCGCAAGCTTGAACGTCTCCGGTGCCTTCATGAGACTGATCGCCGACATGTACCCGCCGTAGCTCCAGCCGTAGATGCCGACGCGGCCGCGCTGCGTGATGCCGTCCTGGATGAGCTTCTCGACGCCGTCCTGCTGGTCGAGAATCTCGACCGTGCCCATTCGGTGCTTGATCGCGCCTTCAAAGGCCGAACCGCGACGGAAACTGCCGCGGTTGTCCACCTTGAGCACCGCGTAGCCCATGTCGCGGAAGCGCTGTGCACGCATATCGACCGTCATCGCCCACATGCGTGCCACGCGCTGCACGTGCGGACCGCCGTAGACACTCACCAAGGTCGGGTACGGCCCTGGGCCGTAGAGCGCTGGGTCTGGCAAGTACACTGCGCCGTAGAGCGTCTCAGCTCCATCGCGGGTCGGGAACGAGATGATCTCCGGTGGCGGGAGCTTGCCCAGAGCAGTCAGGTTGGTCACGCGAGCCTCCACTTCGGCGTGCAGCGCGAACGCCGAGCGCTCAATCGCCTGGAAGAGCACGTCCGACGATGCGAGGTCGGCGTCCGACGGTACGCTGCAGACGCACGCGGTCGGTGGGGTGCTCAGGTTGCTGTACACGTCGACAAACGTTCTGCAGGCACTGTCCATCACAATCGTGTGCATGCCCTCAGCCGTCGTGAGACGCACGGGCGTGTGCAGGTTTTGACCCGGGTACAGCGACGTTACGTACAAGTGACGCTCGAGCGGCGAGTCCGCCGTGCCGCTAAAGTACACCTTGCCGCGCGACAAATCGACACCTTCAATTGACTCGACGCACCACTTGCCGCCCGTGAGCGCACCCAGAAGCTGCGCCGACGTCGCGCCGTGCACGTATTCGTACAGGTACAGGTGCAGGAAGCCCGTGCGCTCCGAGCCCCAGATGAATCGGAACGTCGACTTGTTCTCCGACTCAATGTTGCGGTAGAGGTAGTTTGCGTTCACCCACACCGGGTTCGTCTCATGGATCAGCACCGACGACTTGCCCGTCGCCACATCAAAGCGCAGAAACGACACTTCGGTCTGCAGGCGGTTGAGCTTCTGCACGCCAAGCGACTGGTCCGGCAGCCAGTTCACGCGGCTCACGTAGTAGTCCACGTCGTCGCCAAAGTCCATCCACACTGGCGTGCGCAGCGGCTGGCTCGCGGACGTGCGCACGCCGACAACGCCGAGGCGGCGCAGCGGGTTCATGCCGCCGGCGAACGGGTATCTGTGGTCCTCCTGCGCGGCGTCACCGACAACGTCACTGCCCGAGTGCATGATGCGGAACTTTTCAATGTTGCTCTCGTCAATCTCTTCAAACGCAATGTGGGTGGAGTCTGGTGACCACCAGAAGCCGCGGAAGCGGCTCAGCTCCTCCTGCGTGAGGAAGCACGCGAGTCCGTTCGTCTTGCCCTCGTGGCCGCGCGCGCCGGTGGTGATCTGCACGGCGATCTGCGAGCCGAGCGGGCTCACTTCGCTCGAGATCACGTACACCTCCTTGTCCTGCACGAACGCGATCCAGCGGCCGTCGGGCGAGAACTGCGGGTCGATGACGCCTCCGGGCACGCCCGTCGTGGTCTTGTCAAAGAGCAGGCGCAGCTCGGCACCAGGCTGTTCCTGGATGTACAAGTCGCCCTGGATCGGGTACAAGATGCGCTTCGAGAGCGGCGCGGGGCACCACGAGTACGAGGTGATGCCGACGCCCATCTGGCGCTGGCGCTCGCGGCGCAGCTTCTCCTCGAGCGACAGGTTCACTTCCGTGTTGCCCTGGTTGGGTGGTGACGCCAGCAGCTCCGTGTGCTTGGAGCGCACGTCGAGCGCGTAGAGCTGGCGCGAGAGCTGGTTCTGCTTCGAGTGCAGGAACGCCACAAGCTGTGAGTCGGGCGAGAAGCTCACATTCACGGGGAAGTTGAGGCCCGGTGCGGGCATCGACGCCACGTCTTCCAGGGAGATCAGCTCGTGCGCCATTGGAGGGGGGGGGG
>JAASFU010000403.1:0-24187 GCA_023333955.1 Globisporangium paroecandrum | reverse complement strand
TACCAGATGTTCAAGGACGCCGTGGCGCGCACGCAGCCGTGTCAGTCGAAGCAGAGAGAGCGGCAGAGTCAGCAAGACGATGACGACGAGAGCGTGTCGGATCTGAACGTCAAGTCCATTCGGATCGACGAACTGGACTAGGTGCTTTTAACCCCACACCGGACAATAGTTGAGCAACCTCGAAAAGGAAAAGCGAGTTGTTGGGCGGTAGGTACACTTGCGACACAACAGTGTTGTAGGAGCGTGAATCTGAAATACTGCATCATACATGGCCAGGTAGCACAGACATGCCGAGATAAAGCTGCTTGCTCGGTCCAGATTCCTTCTCACACGATGTCATCCTGAGTGCTGCTTGGATGCTGGACATGGCTGGCACATGGGAGGGAGGGAGGCTTGGAGGCAAGTTGGGTGGTGCGAGGATGCCGTAGACGTCATAATATCTGCGCAGAATGAATGCATTGCACCGGCAAGCGCACAAACCAGTAGCCATTCGGATTGTGTTTCGTTGCACATACCCTTACCCTATCGCCATTTGCGCGAAATATCTGTTGGTCGGAACTACCGGTATGTTTGTGCTGGCATGGTTGTCCGATAATTTGATACCGGTGTACCGGTTGCGCTGCAGTATCAGATGCAGCTTAGGGAACGGGTTTTGTATGAGAAAAGGAAAACTTCCTCAAACACACAGTTTGCAGAAGTTTTATCAAATTGTAGGGGTGCATTCGGTATGAGAGTGATGTTGCACGAGTGTTCTCGAACCTTCTCGATCAATTGCCAGCAGTATATCGAATTCAACAGGTCTGAGAATGTGCCTGCCTGTTTTGTCGTCCTCGGGCCAGACCCGAGCGAAAAGGAAGAAAACAGACAACAAAGCAACCCAAGTCAACGCAAACACACACGCACAAGGCGACGCCCCTCTCCGTTTTGCTTGCTTTTGTTGTCTGGGAGAACAATTCAGTTAGTTTGTTCCTTCCTCTTTTCTTCCTCCCCCTCTGCCTCTGCCTTTTGGCTTTTGCTGGCGGCGTTAGTTTTCGTTTCTCTGGGTGGGGCGCAAGTGGAAAGCAGCAGCAGCAAGCAGCGAACAAGCAGCAAGGCAGCAAGCGGCGACCAAGCAAGCAACTCGATCCCCAGCAAGCAAAGCAAGCGACCGACCAACACTCCCGCGCAAGTCCCGCAAGCAAGCAAGCTCACACACAAGGCAAGACTTGCGTCGCGTGTGTTGCTGGAGCCTCGTTTGTACCCCCCCCCTTTCTCCCTTCGCGTCCGTTCTCGAAGCTCTCCCCCCTCTCAATCGCAAACTTGCCGTCTCGCCGCCAAGTCCCTCGCCAAGAAGACTCCGCAGATACCCAATCCCAACACAACACACAAGATGCAGCAGGAACGTGAAAGCGCGGAGCTGTGCGCGAACGGCTGCGGCTTCTTCGGCGCCCCTGCGAGCGGCGGCATGTGCTCGGTGTGCTGGAAGAAGACGATGTCCAAGCGCACGGTCGACAACTCGGCACCGGTTACGTCGAAGCCAGAGGTGACTCGCACCGAAGTCGAGGTGGGCAACAACGACGTCGCAACGGCGTCGGTGGCGGTGCCAGTGACTGAGGCCGTGCCAGCAGAAGCCGCGGCGGCGGAAGAGAACGCGCCGCCTGCGAAATTAGTACAGAAGAACAAGAACCGTTGCTGGGAGTGCAAGAAGAAGGTCGGGCTTACGGCGATCGAGTGCCGCTGCGGGTACGTGTTCTGCAACAACCACCGGTATGCGGACCAGCACGCGTGCAGTTTTGACTTCAAGGCGGCGGATCGCGCTGAGCTCGCGCGACGAAACCCCGGCGGCGGCCAGTTCGGAAAGATCGAGAAGCTGTAAGCGGTGGCGATCTGGCTGCGAGTGTATGCTCGCTCCACGGAACTCCGTGACCGACCAACGACCGCGACGCGACGCGACGGACAGGCGGTTTTTTTATTCTGCCGCGTGCGTTTCAAGCCCAGACAGATTGCAAGTAATTTGAACGAAGGAGAGAACCCGAAGAGAAGAAGAAAAGAAGAAGAAAAAGGAGAAGGTGAGAACGGAGCATTGGCAGTGCAGCGCGATGAACATGAGGACCGCGGATGAAGAAACTCCATTTCTTTCTTGTCGACAGAAAAACAGCAGCAAGCAGCAAACAATAGATTGAAAAGGAAGAAAAGGTGGTCTTTTGCTTATCGTGCGCACAGACAGATCGATCGAACGCGAAGGAAAGACCGAGGAACTGAAGCAGAAACATGATTATGTAACGAGTATTTTGATTTTTTTTACTCTCGTGTGCTGTCATCATCACTGCTCGATTGATTGATTTACTTGCTCCCTCTCGTCCGTGCACACAGCATCGCATCACAAAGCGCAAGCGGATCAGAAGTCAAGAATACGGTTCGTTTGCATGAGATGAGAAGAACTCTTCTTGAAGGGTTCGTTTGAGATTTGTATCGAGTGGGTTTGCTGTTATTATTGCTGCTTTACAGGCTAAGAATTCGAGCACACGGAAGAGCTGCTGTCGTTCGCCGCCGTGCTCTCCGAAGACTCTCCTGCCGACAGGCGTTTCGGCGAAAACTACCGCTGCGAGATCGCATAGATCGACTAGATCCCCTGAGCCATGGCGCGTTTCATCTGGCTCTGGCGCAGCGCGGAGGTGGATCTTTGGCGGCGGTACTCGTGACCCGCTACACTTCGACGGTGCGGCAGCGGCTGCGCTGGCGAGCTCTGGAAAGATGCAGATCGTGCCGCTGCTGCCGCTTGTGCTTGGGCGTCTAAAATGTCGACCTCCAAAGGTCGCTGTGGAGCTGATTCTCTGGAAGAATGCTGCAACCCATGCGATCGCGAAGACGACTTGTGCGCAGCAGTACCAGACGAAGAAAAAGATCCTCCTATTAGCACGACGCGAGCCTCAGCGGCGGCAGAAGCAGGAGCGACCACCATGTCCGTCGTGAACGCGTCCAGGTGCAAGATGGACTGGGTCAGCGCAGAAACTGTGTAGAGGACTTTGGACTGCACCGCCTCGGCTCTCCCAAGGCGCGCCTTCCTGGTCTCTACCTGAGCCAGCAGACTGACACCGCCTCCGCATTTTGCTGCACGTGAGTCTCATTTACTGCCGCCGTCCCGACCGAAGAAGGTGCGCGTCTGCAGCGCTTGCGTCGCGACTCTTCTTCCAAGCCTCTGATCTTCAGCAGTGTCTGCGAGTCGGTGTTCTTCTCGTCTGGCTGAGCTTCGGAAGTGGGTGTGAGTGGTGCCGATGGCACTGTCACTGTTGTCGCTGCTGCTGTGAAGGAGTTTGTTTGCGATGTGGCTTCCTCGGGTACTATTTGCGGCGAACCAAGCGGAGTTTTGTTCGTAAAGCTGAGAGTTGTTCGTCGTGCCTCAGTATTCGACAGGTCTAGCGACGACATCGGCTGGGATTGCGGACTGCTCTGCTGCTGCTGCTGGTGGTGATGGTGGTTGTGCGCAGCTGGCGATACCTCTCGGGGCTTGATGTCTGCCGCCTGGAAGCCAAACACGATGGACTCACCCCTGTGTTCGACGTCGATCCTGTCCGCGAGTGCTGTTGCCACCTCGTTCATAGTCCAATTGTTCCCAAACATGGTCGCGCGGCGGTTGCTGCGACTGAACTTGCGCTGGCTGCCTCCGGGGAGGTTTTTCAGCATGGTGATTTCAGCGTTGCGGCGGGACTGAGAAGACCCAGTTCGAGCGATTCGGCTTGACGCGACCAACTTTTTCCACGGGTACGAGATGTCTTTGAGCAAGTTGTTCTTGATGCACTGCTTGAGGATCGTGAGCAACACTTTCTTCCGGTCGCCCGGTACTTGAAGAGCACGTTCTAGAAGTTCTCGCGGTTCAAGATGCACATCTGGACGTAGCTCACCGCGCGCACACTCCCCGTGCGGCGGTAGTTCATCAACAGCGCAAGCTCTCCGAACGACTCGCCCTGGCGGATGACGTAGTCGTCGGGCAAGTATACGCGGACGTCCATGTTCAAGACGATCTGCGTGATGAAGTCGGATGAGCGCTCTTTCCAGAACGGGATGTTCACCACGAGCTCCATGTATTTGAAGAACCCGACCTCGCGCTCGAGCGAGTGGGTCAGCCGCTTGGAGAAGTTGACAATGTCGTCGTCGAGACACTCGTACACAAGTGCTCGTAGTACTGGTAGATGCGGTCTTGGAGCTCGTGCGGGAGCCGCATCGTGTTCATTGTGTCGAACACGCTCTCCATCTTGTGCTGGTAGTTGGACGAGTTGGCGTAGAAGTTGGACACGAGCATGGCGACGTTGCCAAACACAACCGCGAGCACGACCGAGTCCATCATGATTGCGTCGATGCTGTACGCGTTCTGCGCCATGGTGCCCGTGTTCGAGTTCGCGGTCTCACCCTGGAGCAAGAGCATCGAAAGGTAGAAGTTATCGGTGTACGTCACGAACAACGAGGTCTCGTCGTCCAGCGCATCGTCATCACCAATGCTTTGGTGTGTTTGTGGGGATTTGATCAGCTCCCACGCGCACGCCATGTAGTGGGCTGTTGCGAGCACCCCGGTGACGAGCTTGACGATGCGGAGCAAGTGCGAGTACCGCGAATACTGGACCCACGTCCAGAATGTCCGCGTCACGTGCAGCGCCCGCGCAGCTGTAAAAACCGGCGCGAGGCTTAGTAGATGCACGAGTTTTGGGACGCGCGAGAGCAGCACGGTCACAAAAGTGCCGCTAGCCTCGCCAGTAGAGTGCTGGTGGGACAAGATCGCGATCGAGTCGAACGGGATCGCGGCGAGCAGGTCGACGAGGAACCAGGAGTGCAGGTACCTGTGTGCGATCTGGACGCGTGAGACGACCAACTGTGTGCCGTCCTTGTTGTAGAACGACGTGTTGAACGCCAGCGGCAGGTCGACGATGAAGATGTTCTCGAAGGCGACATACAGCCCTAGGGACGAGTACTCGGACTTGTTTTTGGTGAACGCGGCGACGAACGGGAAATAGACGATCTGGAGTGCGATCGCGAGCAGCAGCATCAGTTCACGGAGTTGCTGGGGCTTGCCGTCGGGGGCGATCGGCTGTTGGAGACGCGTGATGGCAGCGAGTCCCTGGCTCTTGATTTTCCTGAGCGCTTGTTGCCAGAACGGTCGCGCGGCTGGCACTCACTGCTTCATGAGGTCGAACGAGTGGAGCAGCACCGACGACCGGCATTGGCTTGACGAGCCACCGTGCTGCAGAGCGTCGTCCGTGCCAGTGGACACTTGACGCAACTAGAAGCGCTGCACCAGCGCCTTGTACGCCTCGGCCACTGACGACCGTCACGGGGTATGGTACTTCTCGATGAGCCGCTTGGGGGCGCCGTGCGCGAGCTTCCCGAAGAATTGGTGCTGCTGCTGTGCTGGCACCACGACAGCGGAGCTGTGGGGCTTCAGATCCGTCTCGGAGCCGTCGTGCTTAATGGCATACACCATCTCTTGGGAATGAGACCAACGTGATTAAGTGTGACTATTCCACGGCTAGCGAATCCACGAATGAACTGGTGCTTGGCGGCTACTACGACCTACCGACGCGCGTGGCGAGTAAAAGCAAACGCTCAAGACATCCAGCCAGCCCAGCGACGATGAATAAAGAAATGAGGACACGCACACGGCGGCGCACATAGTACCAGCACCACTTGACCTCGGCCTTCTTTCTGACCGACGGAGCCAGCGGATAAGATCAACGGCCTGGCGTCTAAATTTACGAGTCAGGACTTCGTAATCTAGGCGAGCCCAGGTTCACTGCTCGGGAGAACATCAGCGAACCTCAGCGAACGAGTCAATCATGAACAACGAGAGGTGGTCAAGTAAGTGTACAATGATAATGATGGGAAGTCTATTTTCCCTGGCAGGCGCTTGCTTGCGCGGGTCAAGTTCCGCTATTCTCTACTCCTCGGTCTTCGCGTGCGCTTGATCAGCCATCACTGCACAGTGCGGTTGCAAGGGTTAATTATTAGTACGCAGGTGCGATTTCGATTGACGTCTCTCATCATGGGATCGAGCGATACACAGTGGCACCTTCCTGCTGCTGCGCCTGCAGTTCGCGGAGCTTGCGCGAGTACATGGGGAACTCGAACAGCAGCGTGCGCTTGACGGCCATCGGCAGGTTGCGGTAGAGCGCGGGCGGCAGGCAGATGAGCGGACTCGTCGACTTCTTGTATTCGACGTAGAACGGCTGCACCCCGAAGCGCTCGTCGTAGCGCTCTTCCGCCATGGGAATTCCCGACAGGAACATGAGCAACATGAACGTCAGGATCGGACTCAGCACGCTGACGTAGAACCACTGCTGCGAGTCCGTGAACGTCACGGACGCGACGACCGTGAGCCCGACCCAGCAGAGGATCTCGCCAAAGTAGTTGGGGTGGCGCGAGTACCGCCACACGCCCGAGCAGAGCAGTTTGCCCTTGTTGCTCTTATCCTCGTAGAACTGCTCCTTGCTGGTGTCCGCGGCCCACTCGACGAGGAACCCGACGACCCAGATCGCGATGCCCACGACGTCCTGCGCCTGACCGAACGCGTGGTGCGTTGCCTCGTCTTCTTGCTGGAACGCGTCGCTCGAGTTCACGAGGATGACCGGGAGCGACACAATGAACACCCAGACGATCTGGAAAACCCAGAAGCCGAAGAACGGCAGGCAGTTGGCGCGCATCTCGTCGAAGCGCTCGTCCTTGCCGCGCTTGGTGACACGGAGCAGCAGGTGCGAGCCCAGTCGCAACGCCCACACCGCGACCAGCACCGTCACGACGACCGCGCGCGTCGCGTAGAGGTCCTGCACGACGAGGCAGAGCATCGCGAGCGTGAGGAAGTTGAGCGTGCCCGCGAGGTCGGTCACCTTGTCGAACTGGCACAGGAACGCGATCACGAAGAAACTGCACTGCATCACGACTGTGACCGCGAGCGACACGAGCAGCATGTCGCCGCCCGAAAGCGTGGCTTCGTCCGTCAGCATGGCTGTGCAGGTGTGTGAGAGAGAGAATGTGTGTGGGTTGATGAAAGTGGAGGCGTGCTGAGCTAGACGTGGCGAATTGATTAATACCAGCAGCGTGGACACGGAGGCTATGGTGGCAGCACGCTGACGGGTGTGGTGCAGGCGTCGTGTAGCTCTTCAGCGAATGGGCTCTCGCTGGTGTTACAATGGCACCGACGACGACGAACAATGAACACGGAAGAAGCCACTCAGGTGCCAGAATGACGGTCAGCTTGTCCCACGCAGCACTTTGGATTCTAGACTAAGTTTATAAATCGACATTTAAGGTTTACAAAGCACAGCTAATAAACTTTAACAACAACTTACAGTGGATCAGCGAACTTTGTGGGACACTTGGCCCTTGCTTCCGAATTCTGAGGCACCTCCTGGTCCGACTTGGCTGGAATTCTGCAGCCATCCTGCGCAGCACTTGGGTGCATCATCTCGAAACGATGCCGCAGTTGTCGCAGTCGGAAGTTTGTATTTCTTCTTGATGAACATGAAGCCCACAGTGCGCAGGTCTTGTTCCCTCGACCTGGATTTCTTCGTGTGCGAGTGGCTCTTGTAGAGATCCTCCCAATCTCGTCCAGGTGCTGTGTGTCATGAAGTTACGACCGCGTTACCTATGCCTCAACGTCAACTAAGGTCGGCTGGCGACACAATTGCATCCTCTCGTTTCGGATCTGCTTGTTGACATTCCATTCCTTCAATATGCTCCTTACTCTCTTCCCACCCACTCACTCTCACGCACTCACACTACTACCTATCATTTCCTACCCTATTCACACACCCACTCATACTACACGTTCATGCGGTCCATCTCGGGGATCCGCGAGACGCTGCGGCAAAACAAAATCTGCGCCGCCACTTCAATGTCCAGGCGCGCCTTCTTCTCCTTCATGAGCTGCCCGTAGTTCGTGAACGCTTCGTAGAACGGCAGCGACACGGCGCTGATGCACAGGTACTTGCGCGCGAGCTTGGCCAGGAACGGGAACATGCGTTGGTAGCGCGACCACCACTCGAGCGGGTCGTTCTCGCTCTCGTCCGTGGCCGGCAGCGACGGCGACTCGAGGTACTGCTGCACTTGGGCCTTGAGCTTGTCCATCTCGGTCGTGGGTTCGTCCAGCGGGAAGAACTCGTGCAGTAGCCCAGTCTTCTTTACCGAGTGATGCTGCACGCCGTTCAGCGGCGCGGGGGCCACCGCCTGCTTGAACTTCTTGTGCGGATCGTGGTGGTGGTGGTGGTGGTGATGATGATGGTGGTGGTCGTCCTTCAGCGAGCCGTCCTTGTCGCCGATGAGCTCGCCGTGCAGCAGCTTGAGCATCTCCACGATGCGCTCACGCTCGTCCGCGTCCACGAACGGCAGGCTCTTGAAGCGCGGGTCCAGCAGAGACGGCAGGTACGGCGACGACGGCGCAGCGCCGGACGTGCACAGTTGCATGTTCAAGCCGCTGGCGATCGCGTTGCGCACGGCAGAGACGAACGTCGTGGAGATCCAGAGCTCGGCGTCGTCCAGGTGCTTCTTGATGCTGTGCAGCAGCGGGTAGATGATCGACAGCCCCGGGTACTCGAGGTTGGACACGTGCACGACGCCCTCGATCGGCTCGAGCAGCCGCGCGAGCTCCTTCAGGTTCGCCCACTCCTCCGTCGAGAGCTCACAGCACACGAAGCGCAGCTGCATGGGTCGTCGGTTCGGGTTCGTGTCGCTCTCGAGTCCGTTCTTGTAGAGCAACAGCATCTGCTCGAGCTCCACGATGCGGCAGATCATCTCGCTTGTCGAGTTCCATCGGTCCTCAAAGTCACAGATCACCGAGAGCGCTGGTGCAGGCACTGGTGCTGAGGCTCCGACGCCGCTGCCCATACCAGCACCAGAGGAACCAGAGAGCTTGGGGGATCCTCCACCTCCATTGACGCCGCCTTTGACGGCATCCGGGTCGTCGTCCACACCAACTCCGACACCGACACCGTCAGTGCCTGGGTCGACGACGACCTCGGAAGCGCCGTCGTGGAGCCCAATGCCGACGTTCGCTTCCGCCACTTTGCGCTGCAGCGACAGGAAGATCTGGTACTCGGACGGGTTCTGGATGAAGTACGACACGTAGTTGCGGCAGCGGCGGATCAGCGGCGCGCACTTGAGCAGCCCCGCTGTGACGGCGCTGTCCAGCACGTTCACAAAGCAGTTGACGACCGACAACCCCGGATACTCTTCATGGATCGCCTCCTCCTTGCCGTTCTTGATCATCGTGAGCGCCGCCACTTTGCCCGACGGGATATCCCACTTGTCCATTACGTCGCGCAGCAGCGCGATCGTGTTCACGCTCTCGTCCAGCGGCAGCACATACACCTCAAGCACGCAGTCGCGGCGGCTGAAGCCGTTCGAGATCCAGTGGCCGCTCACGGTGAGCACGTTCTGCCCAAAGACCGACTTCCAGTTGTTGAGCGAGAGCGAGAGCATCTCCACCTCGGCGATCACCTCCTTCAGGATCTCGCGCTGCGAGTAGTAGAGGTTTGCAAGCGCGAGCTTGAGCGTCTCCTCGGACGGCAGCTTGGTGCTCGGGTAGTCCGTGCCGTAGAGCAGCACGTTGAGCTCCATGCCCATGCGCGAGACGTCCAGCGGCTCGTACTGCGCGATGAGGTACTTGAGCAGCCGGTGTGTAAGCACTTTCTGGTTCGGCCCGTTGTTGCTGCCGCGTCGGTTGCGGAACCCACCAAGCACCGCTCCCATCGTGCCGCCTGAACCGCTCGCGCCACCAGTGAGCGTCGTGTAGTCGAAGAAGCGCTGGTCGCCGCCTATGTCCATCGCACCGTCGCTGAGCTCAAAGCCCTGCGGGAACTGCAGCCCCGTACCCGGGGACGACGACGCGTTGTGGCCCTGGAGGTTCACGAAGCCCGACGGATCGAACTCTGCTGCAGCGGCATGGGCAGCTGCCGCCGCCGCAGCCACCACCGCATTGTGGTCCGCGTCCATGAGCGACGGGTGCAGCAGCTTCCGGCGCTTCGTGGACGCGCGGCGCCGCGAGTTGCGCATGTCGATGAGGTGGCGCCGTCCGGCCTCGTTCGGCGACAGGTTGCCGAGCGACGCGCCGCCCGCAGCGTCCGACGCCAGCCCCGAGCTCACCGACGAGCGCGGCGATGAGCGCTTGCCCGACTTGGCGTACTCGTAGTCGGCGGCGCACTTGCCCGGCGCGTATTTCTGGTGCTTCTTGCGTAGGTGGCGGTTCATGGTGCTCGTGCCACCCGAGTACGCGAAGCGCGTGCTCTGGTCCGGACAGAGCGTGCAGATGACATACTTGCCGCTGTTCTCCTTGATGAAGTAGTCCCAGATGAAGCTCGGCAGCATCATGGCCGGCTCACCCTTGTCGTTCACGCGCGTGCGGCTGCCGCTGCCGCCACCGCTGCCGCTTCCTCCGGTGCTGCCGCCACGCGGCCGTCGGATGCGCGCGCCGTCGTGCTCGTGCTCCCCCGTGGGGTCCTCCTCCACGCCACCGTTGTCTCCATTGCCATGATCATTGTCGTCCAAGCCGCCGTCATTGCCGTTGCCGTCGCTCACGTCACCGCCGTCGTCATGGCCGTGCTTGGCGTGCTCATCTAAAGCAAACACACAGACAAACACACACACACACACACAGACAACGGGTCTGTTACAATCCATTACTCCATCGCATCCTGTCCGAGCAGAATGGCTACATTCACGCACTGAGCTTCTTCTGCTGCAAGTCGTCGTCCGGGTGCTCGTCGTGCAGCGCGTCAGATGGCGGTTCAGCGCCGCCCAGCGGAACCGGGACCGACATGAGCTCGTCGTCCATGGTTCGCTTGCCGCAGTTCCAAATGGCTTGAGGCACAAGAGCGAAGAGCAGAAAGAAGCGGGCCGAAAGGGCCGAGCGGATGGACGGTTCAGAATCGGCGGGCCAAGCTGCGAGGCAACCCGAACCGGGCTTCTCGAAAACACTAAATTAGGCAGTATCGGTTCTAACCAAGCCTTTCTTCTCTTCCTTGCTCGCTAAAACCGCTCCACAATGTGTGAAGGTCGTTTTGTACCAAGGTTGCTGTTTGAAGCGTCCACATTGTGTGGAATCGGTTTAAGAGCTGAAAGGAAAGCGAGCAAACTGACACCTTTTCTGTGAAAAAAAGCTCACTCGAGCAATTTCTGAGATTACCGCTTCAAGACACCCCTCTCATAAGAGTGCTGAAGTGTCAAACTTCAAAGAGAAGACACCTCTCTCATAAAACGGTAGCGAACAAATCTTTCATTGCGGTCGATCACTTCCAACTGCCTCGACCCCATACCAACACGCACGACCACAGCTCTCTCCACTCTGTAATTTGCTCTCTGTGAAGCCAACCTGTCGCACCAGACGCTCGCCAAGCCTCGACCTTCCTATTGAAGACCTCTTTCACAACCATGGCGATCACGTGTGGTGACATCCCGCGACTGATCTGCTCGATCATCGTGCCGCCGCTGGGCGTGTTCTTCCAGGTCGGCTGCACCAAGGACCTCGCGATCAACATCCTCCTCACGCTTCTTGGGTAAGTACAACCAAGAGGGTTGTTGTTTGTTCTGAGATGAGAGGAGTTGGTCTATGTAAGTTGGTCTGAACTCATCTTGATGTTGAATCATTTTTGTGCACTATGTAGCTACATCCCAGGGATCATCCACGCGGTTTACATTTTGGTAAAGGAGTAAACTCGGACAGCGAGCATGAGTGGAGTGCAATTCACAGGCGAGCTCTGGGCAACAAGTTGAGGGAGGGAGGCTCTGCAGTCATCATCTAGGTGTGTGTGAGAGAGAGAGGGAGAGCGTGAATACATGTTTACAAACGTAAGTGAAATATGCACGTTATTTTCGGTTGTATGTATATGGTGCATACATACTATGGACTCCACGTTTCCGCATGGAAGCATACTTCGTCAGCTGTTGATTCACCGAGTCCTAGCAACTTGCGAAGCAGCCTTTGGTTTGCTCGAATGACGTCGGGAAATGAAGGAATGCAACGCAGCGCATCCAGAGAAAGCGGAAGGACTCACTGTTCCCTCCCGCGACGACCAGCAGAGATCTTCACCATAATTGATATATCGCTCTCGTGGTTTCCTTGGGGTTGGCTTGTTGGGAAGGAAATGGGCTCTCCGATGAATCCAAAAGGTTCATTCGCCTTCCTACTTTCACGAATCTGTGCCAAAATGGCGTCCATAGTAACGAATGTGAGTAGTATGGAGGTGTGTATTCCTTCCTATTTGAGCGCAATTTTGTCACTCGCGAACTTATTAGTGTCCAAACTAACAACAGCAGCGAGTCGATACAAAATGCATCAAAATGGCAAAGGTATTAAGCTTGGGATACACAAATGGAAGAGAGACATTTGTATGAAAAATAGGAAACCTAACATAAATGTCAGTTCGCACTTAAACAAAATTAAACTTGCTATTTGTCTTTAAACTGTTAACATTGTGTGGAATTTGGTGTGTCATAACGGGTCCTGCTTTTTCTGATGACACACACAAAAATGGTTCAAAACCCTCTATTTTCTAATACGCAACTACTTTGACGATCCGAAGACTTGCTATTTGTCTCGAAATCGACCTGTACTAATCGATGACACTCTGTGTTTTTATGAGACACGGTCGATAGAGTGGTTGTTGCGAGACATGTCCACAAACAAGCACGCTGCTGCTTTTGCCAGTATTAGAGTAAAGCCATTTCATGATCAGAGATCCACACAGCATATCGAGATATATGCGCTTTATACATATAGTCATCAGTCATGATTTGAAACAAGAGTCAAAAGATTTGAGGCACGATTCCGTTCCTTGAGCTTGCTCTTTCCAGCGCTGGATCTTTTCCAAGCTCGCGGGTGGGTACACCACCTTAATCCAATATCATCGCACCCAGTCCATCCACCTTTCATTTCTGCCACCATATCTTTATCTGCTACGTTTCTAAAATAAAGAGGACATGTAAACACATATGTAGATAATATCTACTATACAAAGGCTACGATCTCATAAACCAGCTGCTGAAACAATTGCCGCCAAACTCTCCCAGCAACACAAACAGGAGAAAAAAATCATTTCCTCCCCCTTGCTTTGCCTTCTTGCCTGTGTGCGCGCCGCCTGCAATGCAAACAACACCCGCATTTCCATTTTCGTCTCGGCCCACGCACAGCAAGCAGCCCAGCAAGCGACAAGCAGCAGAGCAGGGAACCCTTAGTCTCTCTCTCTAGGACACGCAGCCCCCACGACAGCAGCACCACGTAAACGCTCATAATGATGCAGCAGCTGGTGGTCAAGGTGGTCGAGGCCCGCGAGCTGCTCGCTGAGGACTTCAACGGCTTCAGCGACCCGTTCGTGGCGATCGAGGTGCTGGACGCGCGCGGCGAAGTGATGATCCCCGCGGGCATCAGCAAGACCAAGATCGCCAAGAAGACGCTCGCGCCCGTGTGGAACGAGACGTTCACGATCGGCTCGGCCTCGTTCGATCTCCGTCTCGGCACCACGCTGCGCTTCATGATCTACGACTTTGACGGTCTCAAGAAGGACGACATCCTTGGTGTCGTCGACATCCCGCTCGACCTCATCAACAGCGAGCCGCTGCCGGTACGATGCTACACACACAATCTCTGTACTTACTAGTTACACGTACCATACGACGAATGATGTACTCACCGACTCTTATCCACTCTCTCCCTATCTTTCCCCACTTGATACACGCAGTTGGACACGTGGTATAAGGTGATGAAAGTCCCTGGTCTCATGAACAAGGATGCGCGCGGCGAGCTACGCCTGGAGTTCTGGGCGCCGCCTCCCGTCGCTGGCGCCAAGAAGAAGAAGGTGAAGGGCAGTGTGACGTTCGAAGCCGGCAAGCCGAACCTGCTCTACGTCACGATCGACTCGGGTAAGGACCTGCTGCCGATGGACCGCAACAACAGCAGCGACCCGTTCGTGAAGCTGTCGATGGTCGGCCAGCGCCACCAGACCGCGACGGTCGAGAAGACGCTCAAGCCGCACTGGGACGAGAAGTTCACGTTCCTCGTCACGGACCCGCACAACACGCTCGAGCTGCTCGTGGAGGATGAAGACCACACGATCAACGACTTTTTGGGTCGCGCGCAGCTCGTGCTCGCGGATATCCTTGAGTTTAACGTCGAGAAGCACATCGCCGTGCCGCTTCTGAACAAGCGCCTGGCCGCTGACAAGGACCGCGGCACGCTGCACCTGCGTCTGCTCTGGGTGTACGACGAGAACGCAGAGAGCATCACGTCGAGCTCGCTGAAGAAGAAGAAAGCGCGCTCGATCTTGCAGCAGCTAAAGCAGTCGATGCGTGTGACGGCGCCAGACAACGCGGACGAAGACGACGAAGACGATACCAACGAGGAAGAGCTCGACGAGCTCATCGACGACGAGAGCGAGGACGAAGACGCGGACAGCGTCGTGAAGCCTCCTCTCGCGCCGGGCTCTAAGTGGCTGCAGTTCTTCGTCGCGACGATCCACCGTGCCGAGGAACTTCCACCGCTCGACTCGCTTCTCTTCGACAAGGGCGAGACGAGAAAGCACAGCGGCGGCGGCATTGACGCCTATGTTGGCGCTGCGATTGTGAATCACGAAGAAGACTTTGTGCGCACGCGCGTGCACACGAAGCACGGCCGGCGCGACCAGCTGAGCCCTGTTTTCCACGAAAGCTTGATGCTCTTGCTGCCAGAGGCTGGCGCGCCAGCTTCGATTGCGGAAGAGGGCAGCGAAGCGGCGCCAGAAAAAACCACGACTGATGTGTCTTTCTGCGTCAAGGACTGGGACCCGATTGGCGGCGATGAAATCGTCAGCGAATTTGTGCTGAAGGACGTCGAAGGGCTGGTCAAGGCTCACGGAAGCAACCCGTTCTGGGGCAACCTCTACGGTGCGCCGACTCGTGGTTGCAGCAACAACAGCGAGGCGTCGGTCTTGATGAACCACAACCCGGCGCTTGCGTCCACGTACCGCGGTCGCTTGCTTGTCTCGATCAAGATGCGCGAGAAGTCGTCGGACGCCTACGACGCAAAGAACCAGAAGCGAATGGCGCGCAAGTTGCCGCGCGAATTGTTCCCTGCGACGTTTGTGTACCGCATGCGCGCGCACTTCGTGAGCGCGATCGGTCTCCCACAGCAGAGCCGCACGTACTCCGTTGTGGTGTCGTGCGGTCTTCGTGAGATCACGTCGAGCCGCAAGAAGGCGTCGAACGGCACGGTCGAATGGAACGAGACTGAGGAGAGCGACAAGATGCTCTACCCAGAAGACGCGAGCCAGATCCCTGACGTTTTCGTGTACCTGTGCACGGGCCACGGCGAGGCGCGTCGTGCGATTTGCTACCAGCGCTTCACTGCCAAGGCGCTCATGGAGCAAGAGTTTGAAGGTCCAGTCGACTGGGTGCCTTTGATCGCGGACAGTGCGATCGCTGAGGTGACTGGCCGTGAAGTGTTCGCTGGCAAAGTGCTGCTACGTCTGGGCTTCGGCACGGCGGAGACGTCGAACGCGCACGTCTGGGACCAGAAGACGATGATTGACCAGGTGAACCGTCGCATGCCGTACCAGGTGCGCGTACGCCTCCACGAAGCGCGCAACTTGGTGTCGCTGGACGAAAGCGTGAAGGAGTTCAACGCCCGCGTGTCGGTGCAATGCTGGGAAGAGCAGAAGCCGCTGCAGCATGCGCCGAGCACACCAACAACAAGTCCGTCGTGGAACGAGACGATCTGCTTCGACTCGCACCTGCCGCACCTTGTGTACGCGCCGCAGGTGCTTGTGCACATCTTCAACCAGGAGAACGCGCGCGACTACATTGGTACGGCGTCGCTGAGCCTGTCCTCCGAGGGAAAGCACCCGGTGGCGGTGAACACGGCCAAGCAGCTCAAGCAGAACGAGCGCAAGCACTTGCCAGAGCCCCAGTGGGTGCCCGTTATCTTCAACGGCACGAGCGCTGCCTCGGGAGGCGCGATCGTGCACGGCGAAGTGCTGGCGTCTGTCGAGCTGATCCACAAGATGTTCCCAGACGAGACGCTCCCAGACCCAGAGCCACTGAGCTCCGTCACGACCGATGTCTAAGCAGAAGCAGAACGACAACAAACACAGAAACAAAGACAAACAGCATCCGGTAAATCCAGAACAACTTCGCAACGAAAGACCAGCATGTGCGTGCGCTTGGGGGAGAAATTTTGTCATTGGTGTCGACGATTCCTGAGCGAAACAGCAGTATGTACTCTGTCCATTCCATCCCATCATCCCATTTGATCCATTCTCTTGACTCCTGATCTTGCGTGTTAACTAAAATAAATAGCCAAACAAAATTTGAAAGAACTACCATGAAAAAGTGGCACGTGACTTGATGAATTCTGGTTCGGTGATACATGAAAATGGGGCTCTGGTATTGCGAAGAATCCGTCTTGAGCTCCCACGATCAACCACAGAAGAATCCGTCACCGAAGAATGAAATGGCATCATCACAGCGAAGTTCATTGGTCGTCTCTGCAACAAACGAGATCGCATCGCTTCACAAAATACACTGACTGGCGGTGACCCACTTTATTTCGGCGCCATCACTTGCTTGATGACTCGCATCCACGTCTGGTAGCGCGCTTCGGTCACTGCTTGCAGCAGTATCCTACACGCGAGTCGCAACAATTTCATTAGAACTAGGGTTCATCATAATTCAAGCCAAACATCCCTCACATACAATAACGTACCTCAGCTGCCGAAGCTTGTTGGTCTCGATAAACACCTCGCACAGTCGTTCCGACACGATCGCTTCCTCCTGCTCGTTCTGGATCTCAATGTCTTGCGCCTTCGAGGGCGGCAACTTGGCTTGGAGCTCCTCGACGCTCCACACCACGCGCTCGTACTCGCCGTGCACAAAGTCGTTCCACACGAAGTTCGCAAGCTGCTCATCGATCGAGCTTCCAGCGGTGCCGGCATCGTCGTCATCCGGGTGCTCCCAGTCGCGAGCAACGCGCACCACATGCTGCGCCAAGTTCCACTCTTCGTGATCAATGCATTGCGCCACCAGCTCTGCTGCACACTCTTTTCGGAACGAAGGAGGCGCAGTAGGTGATGATTCCTCCAGTACCAGCAAAAAGTTCGCTGCTGTGCGCAACTCGGACCGCTCGCGACAGATCGCAAGCAGCTTGAGTGGGTCCCCAGCAGCGGGAAAGAGCAACTTCAGTCGCGATGGCTCGCTCTTGCGCGCGACGTGTGCCACAATCTCGCAGTATTCATCAATGTCGCCCGCTGTTTTGCTCGCACGATCGGTGTGATCCTGCTCCTGTTGCTTCTGCAGCGCGGTGGCTTCGTTGGGAGATTCAATAGCTGACGAAGTGCTTCCTTGCAACTGGGACGTAGCAGGCTGCAGCAGCTTGATCGCTGCGTGGAAAGCCTCTTCAGAGCACTGGAAGTTGAAACACGCTTCGAGCATCGAGTGCAGGAAAAGCTCCTGGGTGGGCGTCGACAGCGCAAACTGGCTGCGCACCGAGTCCACAATCTGCTTCGCCCAGGAGATCTGGTTATTCTGCACGAGATAGCACAGCAGCGTGTGGAAAAACGGCTGCACGCGGCTGAAAATGTCGTAGCAGGGCTGGAACACTCCAGATGGGACGTACACGTCCTGCGAAATGCCCACGAGTAGACCAAACGCTTGCTGCACACCAAGTACTTTCACGTCCGAGTCGAAGCGCAGCATGCGGTCTTTCGCTGAAATATCGTCGACGGACGTAATGCATCCTCGCAGATTCTTGATTCCTTCAGTGAGACTCTTTCGGCCGGTATTCACGTTCACTGGGGCGTGAAATCTCTCCAACACGATCCCGTACTCAGCGACAACTTGTTCATACAGCTCTGCTGTCGCTGGCGCGGTGCCAAACTCGATCTCGTATGTTTTCGCGCGGAGAGGGTCATGACAGGCGAGGAAAGTCTCTAAACGGAAGTCGTCTTGCTCAAACGCCTGGGTGTGCGTCATGTAGACGCCATCCAAAAGCGGCAGCCAGAGCTTCATGCCCTCGGGTCCGTACAGCCCGTACATCAGGCGACACTGGGTCGGCCACGACGGCGCTGCACTCGTTGTCACAAAAAGCCGCGCCATGCTGGATATGTTGGAGCACAGCACTCTTTGGGATCGCAGCTCAGGGTCCCAGACGATCACGTCACCAGCTTCATCGACGAATGCAAAGCGAGGCAGCACTTCTTCGGGCTTGTACTGGTCTGGGACTTCCCCTCCAGCGATCATGCTGATAATGCTCGAGAACCATCCCCCAGCACTCTCTTGCTGCTCTAGCTCTCTTTCCATCTGGAGTTTCTTCTGCTGTGCTTCCTTGAGCTTCTCGTCCTGGACATGCAGGTAGCGCGGGATGATCGTGAAGTCCAGTACTGCATTCTGGTTTCGGTAGCCTCGCACATTTGACTCCCCAGCGATGCGTGGTGGAAGCTTCACAGTTCGTCTCAACTCAAGATTTACCGACAAGTCATTCTGCCGGACACTTCCTGAGACTTCGACACCAAAGCTCCAGAGCTCCTTCATTGACAGACAAAAAATGTGCGACTCGTCTTCCCCGCTCTCCATGCTGTAAAAGCAGTCGCCCTTGTACACTTCGCCAGCGAACACAGCCTTGCTGACGTCAATATTACTCGCGGCGGAAGCCGAACTGCCAGCTTTCCCTCCGTTTCGTTCACTTGGATCGTCATTTCGCGCACTTGGGTACGCGAGCTTTGCGAGAATCGAGTCCTCATCCAGGTGGTTGCGCGGGTACGCCTGCAGGTGCATCAGCTTGTGGTCCTCGCTGAACCTGGTAAAGTTGACCACGATGGTGTCTTCCTTGATCCACAGCAGCGAGTGCACGAACATGTCTTGCTCGTCGTTCACATTCCCAAACATGCGCCACTTGCCTGTGAGCAAGTTCAGCAGACAAAAGCCTCGTTGACCAGCGACTGCGATCTGGTTCCCGCTCAAACTAACCGCCACGAGACGGAGAGGAGCGCACTTAGCTTCAAAATCGGCAGGCACACTCCAGCTCGCGCACGACGTCAGCGCGCAGGGATCATCCAGTGAAGGCGAGCACACGAGGCGCAGTTTCGCGTTCTCCAGCAACACCAAGTGGGACGTTTTCCCTCCAGAGAGCGGCACGCTTCTCGCGAAATCAAACTCGACAAAGCTCAGAACGCTCCGCTTGCGCATAGTCACCAGTTGCTTGTTTTGCTCCCGCTGCATGCGCTTTTGCTTTCGCAACAAGTGCTGCTGCTGTGCTAGCACTGCGCTGCCGTAGTCAGCAATCGTCTGCAGCGTGTGACGAGGGTTCCACACTGGGAAGAGCGCAAAGAGCAGCTTGATGTACCGGTGCTGCGCGAATTCTCGAGAGATGCCCTGCATAGCTTCCCACCCGTCAAACTTTGCGCGTTTCTCGAATTCCAGGAGTGGCGGACGCGTGTCAAGGTCGCAGTCTCCGTGGAGCACCTGCATGCGCAGCGCGTACTCACGAACACACAGGTCTTCGTCGCCGAGCAGCTGGATATTGTACGCGTTCAGGAATTCCTCGGAGCTCAGTGCTTGCACTGCCAGTGAGAACACCGCATCCCACTTCAATCGCAGAAAGTGAAGTGTGACGTTCGCGTTGCTTGTAAGTCCTTTGATCGTCCCGACAATCTGCTCGAACGGGAAACTCACAATCTCGGAATCGTCGTTGATCCCAACGAGGAGATCTCCGCCATGGATCTTTCCGCAGGCTTCTGCCGGTCCAATACCGCCATCTCTTGCACGTCGCGTGAAGCTGTTCTCACTGCGCACCCACGCTCCACATCGTCCCGGCGCACCCGACAGTGACAGACAAAGCCCGTCTTCTTCTTTTAGCAGTTCCACAGACACTTCTTCACACAAATCGTCCACAGAGATAGTGCTTTCTTCCTCTTCTTGTCCGTCGCGGTTCGTCGGCGAGGCTGGAGGTGACACGAAGTTCTCATACTGCTCGCCACGCGGCACAACGATGAGTGATGCACTCTCTCGCGTCCACAGCAGCTGTAGCACGCCATGCACACACGCTTCTTTCATCGTATGGTCCGAGGAAGTTTCTGGACGCTGCTGGTTGTGCTGTGGCAAACTCGACATCAGCCGGCAGCCGTCGAGCGAGAACAGCGAGAACCCACGCAGCTCGTACCCAACAGCGACGGTGCGCGCATCGAGCGACCACGCGATCATAGTGACGCCGCCGACGTCTTCGGTCGAGTACCCCCATGGGGCCAAGCTCAGCTCTCGGATCGGATCGAGCGTCAGCGCTACTGAAGTTGCCCCAGCTGTCGGCAAAGTTGGGTCTTTCGGCGATGTACCAGCAGCGGCAGCAGCAACCTGAACAGTCTTCATCACGAGACGAAACAGCGAGATTCCGCCATCCGACCACCCAAGTGCTAGACGCGAGCCGCTCGGGTTTAATGCGACGGATGTGCAGCGTCCAAAGCATGACGGTGATGCATCGCGCTCCGTGTTCACGAGCGAGAGCAGCTGGTCGATGCACTTCACAGCGGGCGAGATGAGCATGATGAAGCATTTGCCGCCTTCAAAGCACGCGACGAGGTACAGCGACGAGATCGCCGACGATGGGTCGCTTGATGCGCATGCGAGCGCGTAGCACGATGGAGCGTTGGAGGACGTGTCCTTCGGCTCAGCTGCGCCATCCTCTCCAGCTTCATTCGCAGCAGCAGCAGCAGCAGCAGCAGCGTTTAAATGCGGCAAGACGTCGATTTTCCAGATCTTTGTGCGCTCAGGCTCGCCAAACCAGGTGCTCACGTCGTCCTCTTGCGCTACTTCCACTACACAGATGAGCCCGCTCGCCATTCCGACGAACAGGTACTTGCTCCCAGGGATGCCGCTCATTGCCGCCGCCGTGTCTTCCATGTCGCGGGTCGTGTCGCCCTGGTTCAGTGGATAATCCTCAACGAACTGCCCCTTGAGCGTCGCTGCAAGCGACACGGACGGAGACGCGACACCACCACCAGCGCTGCCGCTGGTGCCGCCATCTGGCTGCTGGAGCGCGAGATCGAGCCCTCCGGCGCGTGCCGCGGCCTCCACCTCAGCAAGCCCTTCAAACGAGTAAAATTCGACGCTCTGTGAGCCTTTCTCAACGACTGCGAGCTTGTTGTCGCTCACCCAGACCACGAAGATCTGGCGGAGCTCGCTCTCGTCGGCATCCACATGCCCGCTTCCCTCGCCTGCTTGAAACTGGATCGAGCCCTTCGCGATGCGGAGCGCGTCCACGTGAGCTCCCGAGCGCGGGACCGTCACGAGATGGCGCTTGCGGTACTGTGGGTGCTGTAGCGCGACGCTCGCAGACCAAAGCGTGATGCTGAACGACGTCACGCGCGCGAACACGCGCAGCTGCGGGTGCATCGCCACTGCGACGTCTTCAAAGCGCTCGAGTGCCGCATGCTGCTGCTGGTATGAGGACGAGGGCGGCACCGCGTACGTGCGCGGCGGACCAGCGCAGAAGTACATGGTGAGCAGCGGGGGTCGTAGAGAGAGAAAGAGAGAGACCGCTTCCCTTGCTTCCCCTTTCTGAGCTTATCGAGCTTTCTACACTGCAACGTGGCAGTGAAGAAAATCTGGCAAGTCTGGATCGATTCTGCATTCTCACATTCAGAATCAAAAGCATATTCTGCCAATTATATCTCTCCAAGCTATTCAAAAGATCATCTATTGGCTTGAAATATTGATTAAGTCAGATATGAGTGGCTGAAAAGATTGTTTTGTGGGTATCCGTTGATTTCCTTTCCGTCCGAATCCAGCTTTGGACGCGCAAAGAACGCGATCGCTGATCAAACGCACCAACAGACCCAAGATGCTGAGCCTGCGATCCCTTGCGCGCCACACCGCCGCTGTCTCCACGGCCACCGCTGCTCGCCCAGCGAACGCCGTGCGCGCGTCGCAGTTCTCGTCGCTCGACAACGGCAGCGAGGCCGAGAACGCGATGCACGCCGCGCTCGCCAAGCACCTCGCGGCGGTGCACGTCAAGGTCACGGACGTCTCGGGCGGCTGCGGCTCCATGTTCGATATCGAGGTGGCGTCGCCGCAGTTTGTCGGCCAGACGCGCGTCAAGCAGCACCGAATGGTCAACGAGGTGCGTCTTGTAAATGCCGATACTGCTGTATTAATGTGTTGACTTGTGGAGTATTGACCGTTCTGATATCATCATGACCATGTGGAATATAGATCCTCAAGGAAGAGATCAAGGGCATGCACGGACTGACGATCCGCACCATGACGCCCGAGCAGTTCGCCAGCAAGCCATAGACTCACAACATACCACACATAAACACGCATGCAACACGAAGCGAGAAGGTGGCGATATACACTACGACAACACCATCCACAGCATTCCCCATTCTCTCTCTCATTCGACATTAAAACACATACACAGTCAGCCACACGAAATGCCACATCGTCATATTTTTTCGTGTTGCTATTCACAAACTATAACCTTGCGCTCGAATATGGAGAAAAACAAAAGGATACACACGTGCTTACGAGTGCGAGGCGTACTTGGCGATGCCCGCCTCGCTAATGACGCAGATGTGGTCCAAGTCCCGGAAGATCTCGTTGTAGTCGAGGCAGTAGCCGACGACGAACTTGTCTGGGATCGAGAAGCCCGCGTAGTCGGCCTTGAACCCGCAGCTCTCTGGGTTGCGCTTCTCGAGCAGACTCGCAACCTTGACGGACGCTGGCTCGTACTGCTGCAGCAGCGGCACGAGCTTGGACATGGTCTTGCCCGTGTCGATGATGTCCTCGACAAGCAGCAGCTCCTTGCCCTTGAACTTGGTCAGGTCGGCGCCGGAGATCTGCACGTTGCCCGTGCTCTTGGTGCCTTCGTAGCTCTTGACCTTGATGAAATCGAACGTGAACGGCACGTAGTTGCACTTGTTGTACTTGTGGAAGAGGCGGAGCTTCTCGATCAGATCGTGGAAGAACGCCGAGCCGCCCTTGAGCACGCAGAGCAGGTGCACGGTCTTGCCCTCGTAGTCGTAGCGGATGTCCTGCGCGATCTTCTCCACACGGTCCTGGATGAGCCCCGTCGGGATGAGCACCGAGTCGACGTCGTTCTGGTAGTGGTTCGGGATCAAGAAGTGCGCCTTCTGGTACGTCGCCTCGTCATCGAGGAAGATCCCTCGGCGCGAGTCGGCAACGGTCTCTTCGTAGGTCTGTACAGGCAGCACATGCGCATACACAGGTGGTTAGTAAACGGCCATCACTAGGCAGCTCATCTCATAGAGCAGCAGCAATGGCAGACGCCAGTCATCGATCGTACAGCCATGTTGACGAGCGCGTTTCTTCTTCTGAACTGCTGGCTGGCTGGCTGGCCAGACAGGTCGAAAAAGAGTGTGAGATGGAGCCTCTGGAAAGCGATAGTCCACCTCATATCACTTTCAAGAGGGTGTAGAAACCAGGTATGAGGGTTGTCTATGCGTGAATGTGAAGTATGAACGAATGACAGTGTCAGGAACAGATTGTGTAGTTTCATTTACAGATGCTGATATTGATAATTGTGCTGGAAGATCGAAGGATGAGATGATGGGTGGAGCACTTGATTGGATGATCAGTCATCTGACAAATGTATATAATCCACTGATCAGCGGAATAACCACACCCCTGACGAATCGCGACGAGCTCCCAAAATTCGGTACCGTAGTTGATCGATTGTTTGCTTTTGTCGAGAGTGTTTGTCAAAAAGTTGATCCAAAGGATGCACTTCATCGTTTTGAATTCGTTGTGGATTCCAACGATTAGCCAAAAACCACAGGAGCTGGGTCGCTAAAGTTTGCAAATCTATCTGTCTATCTAACTACATATTTTTTGGCTCAAGTGGGTTTTTTAACTAAAATGTTTGCTTCCTCCCAAAACACATACTTTTACAAGTATCGATTGTAAGAGGTAATTTGAGGGTAGAAGGAAGGTCCCCACGTCTGACCGTGTATGTTTTTGTTTGGTGTGAAAGAAAGGTCACGAACGTGAGCTGTGAAATCACATCACCATACCATGAAAGCTCCGACAGCGGAAAACGTTCCGACAATCCCCTCCGACAAATCAGAGGGGCCAGTAAACAGAGTGGTTATCAACTAAAGCAGGGTGTGGATCACTGTAATCGAAAAAGAATTGTCAGCCACTGTAGTGCTTTTATAAGTGCGAAGAAAAAGCCAGCAAGATGGTTAGGTTAAAT
>JAASFU010000402.1:0-24195 GCA_023333955.1 Globisporangium paroecandrum | reverse complement strand
TACTTACCTACCCCTAGCTGCATCTATTGGGCAAAATGCTGCACTGATCTTCTCTAATTGGCTATAAATATAGAAGCCAGTTGTTATTGGTGCAATTTAGGCATACAAAAAACAAGTGTGGTCGGAGAAGCGATGATATTCATCCATATAAAATATATCTACACAAGAAAAGCAAATTGCGTATATCGGCCATAACTACAAGAGGAACTGGTCGAGCAACTTAAAAGCGTGAGTATCTCGGCGTCCAACTGCGCGAGCTCGGCTTGCATGTTCATGCGAATCACATGCCTGTTCCCAATGAACCCATGAAGCGAAACAAAACAAAATGACACCAAGCAGACTTTAAATCTCTTTTGGACAAGTGTATTGCGTGTAAGTTACGTATAAGGAAAGGGGTAGTGGCGCTACCCATAGCATCTCGCAGACACCAAAGACGCTTCAATGGTATCACCCGTGTCTGCGTCACTGCTCACGAATATGCGCACCATCATATCATCATCACATTTACTCGCTGCGTGGTCCAAAGAAGATGTACTTGCGCCAGCCAGTCTTCTCTGGGAACTTGACGCCGTTCTCCGTGAGCTTCACGAACGCCTTTGAGAAGTCCGAGAACCAGAGCTCCTCGTCCTTCGCGTAGAGCTCCACGTATTTCTTGAACTCTAGGTCCTCGATCATGGCCATGTCCGCTGGGAGCATCATGAGCTCCCCCGTTGGGTCTTCGAACTGCATTGGGCCGTTCCATTTCTTCACAGTCCACTTGTTCTCCAGCAGCTGGCGGAAGTACTCGTTCGACCACGTCCACTCTGCGTTCGTCCACGGGCCGCTGTAGCCGCTGCGGTCTGGGTAGCATCGGCCGATCGCGTGCGCGCCGAGAAGCGCCACGATCTCGCGGTCGTTGAAGCCCATGCGGTAGAACACGTCGCGCACGTGGTTGATGTTCTTTGGCTTGGAGCCCTTGTCGGCGTCTGGGAGACGGCCGTCAGGGGTGCACTCCTCGCCGCTCACGGTGTCAGGACGGCCGAGACGGAACGGCACCGATGGACCGCCCATCTCTTCAATCATCGCCACGCCGGCGAGGATGTACAGGTCCGCGTACGTGATCTCTGGGTGGTTCTTCTTCACCTTCTCCAGAGCCTTGACCGCCAAGTGGAGACCGGCGTTGCCGCCGTGGTTGATCTCTGGCGAGAAGCGGATGGTGCCGCCGGTCGAGCCGCCCGAGCCGCCATCGTGCTTGCTGTACGAGCCCGACGAGTGCCACGCGAGGCGCACGAGCGTTGGGCCCATGTAGTTGTTCTCGTCAAAGATCTCGACGATCTCCTTTTTGATTTGCTCGAGGTCCGGCTTCTTCTCACGCGCGTTCACCAGGTCGGTCATCGCGAAGCCACCGGCGACAGCGACACCCGCGGCGGCGAGCAGCACGGCGTTTGGCTGCTTCTTGCTGGTGTTCGCAGCCTTGGCTCCCGACGACGCGGCGGACGCGAACGTGCGGGTCTTGGACACAGCACCAGCTATTTAGAAAATCGATACACAAAAAAACAGAAAGAAACAATTTCCACGTGTCAGCATATCAAACGCCATCTAGACGGTCGCATGGTGGTGATGCGTTGCTTGCTAATGTCAACACGTCATACGAAGAGTTCACAGACAGACAGATACAACATACCTTGCTTGGCGGCTTGGATGGCAACACGACGCAACATTTTGGATCTTGTGGGGGGATGAAGAGAGAAAGAGAGAGGGAGGAGATCTTCTGCTTGAGCTGGAGGCGGCGGATTCCAAAGTGTTCTGAAGGATGGCGCTTTGGCTTGTGGACCCAAAACCCCCCCGCTTCTCCCTTCCAGAGCCTGACCTGAGCTTTCAGGCCCAAAACGCTTCGTAAGCTTCGCACAATGCGCTTTTGCGCCACGTCGGAATCTTTAGCGGCATACAATTGTCAAGTCATGTGTTTTTCATTTTGTACTCAGTTGGAATGGGTCGGACAGGCACAAAAACGGAGCGCAAACAACCTTCAACTACCTCTTTCACGACCGGCCGGAAGGTGGGATCTTGGTTTTAGAATGAACAGAGTGCGACCGACCGAATCGGACCGGTCCACTGAACCGCGAGACCGCTGATTTCGAATCGAACCCGCGGAATTTCCGGTATCTCGTCGGTATTCCGACGGTGTGCACCTTTACCAAACTATTTTATCGAAGCACTCAATCGTTCAAAACTTACAGAATGGTATTGCTACGGACACAAATCCAACAAATACCAACGTACAATGATATTGAGTGAGTGGTCAAATGGGAATGATCGCATACTTGTTACTGCCTTTCAACCAATATAACTACTAAATACTGCTAGTAATAGTATTCTTCTTCTACTACTGCTATCTACTAAAATTAAATAATAATAAATGCCATACTCAATTACTCGACGCCTCGGTTCTGTCAATAGCATTTTCATCCCTATCTAACTTTACGGTATGTCACCTATAAGCTCACTATCTCCTGCATGAGCGAGGTGACAGATGTAGATACAAATACATAACCGATATGAAGATGCTACACTCCCTTTGTTTTAGTACATGTAGTGTTACTTGAGCCACATCTAGGACTTCCATTCAACGATTCAACGGAGGCAGCAGGAAAAAACCAAGAAGGAACTGTTTGGCTGGAGGAAACAGCCTAAAAATAGTACTACTATAGTAGAAAACATGTCTGTGACAGACCAACGTCCAACTACTACAAGTCCCAGTAATGCTCAAACATAACTGTTGCTATTTTTACTGAACACTTCGCAATATGCAAGCCCTGACGCAGACGGATGACGACGAAACAGAGATCATATACGCCGCAACATTGATCCACTTACGCGACCTCGAGTGGAGAATCTTAAAGAAGCCCCTTGGAGTCGGCTTCAAAATGTGCTTACAGTAGTTCACATCATTATGCTTGCATAGTTTTTGTATAAATAGTCGTGAGAATACATATAGAGCTAGCTTGGTTCTTAGCAAAATTGGCTGCAAAATCTAGCGAATGGTGCTCAAAAGAAATGGGTTGACAACCGGTTTTGCGCCAGTTGTGGCACATTTAATGTTCGGTCTCCTTCTTTCTTTCGCGTTGTTTCATGATCAGCGTACCCATTTGTGTACCCATGGTGGACATCTACATCTACATCCAGGAGTCACCTCAAAGTCACCAAAGCGATAAAAGATGGAGCCTCCGAGCGTGTTCGTGCCGCTCACAGAGCTCAACGCGGTGTTGCATGGACTGCGCACGCGCGACGACGAGAAGTGCGCGCTGCTCGAGAAGATCGACGAGCAGCAGAAGCGCGTGCTGCTGCTCAAGCAGAAGACGCTCCACGTGGACCACAAGCTCGCGCAGTACAAGGCCGACCACCGGCAGAGCATGCTCTCGCCGCCGCGCTCGACTGTGCGCTTCCAAGAGCCCGGAGCTTCGAGCCCCACGCGGTTCTCGTCGTCGTCGTTCTCCAGCGCATCGCCGCACCACGCGTCACCGTCCGTCTCGTCTTTGAAAAGCCCGACGAACGCGTCCACCGCGACCGCGTCGCTCATTACCGCAAACGCTGCAAAGCTGGCAGCCATGCCATCCGCTGAGCTTGCAGCGATATCGACGGCATCATCGCCGACTCATTCTATCTCGGCTGGCAACAACAGCAGCAGTTCACACGACACGGGACTGCTGGCGCCAACCGCGCGGATGGGACGCCTCATGATCATGGAGGAGCGCGTGAACCAGCTCGAGGACGTGGTCGCGTCAGTCAAGGAGATCTCGGCGCAGGGCGACTTCACGGACGTGGTATCGCGCACGTTGGGTGCCGCGCAGAAGCTCGTGCGCGCAGACAAGTACACACTCGGATTGCTCAACGAGCGGCGCAACATCGTCGAGATCTTCTCCGTCGCGCCTCAGAGTGCAAGCACATCCACTCAATTCAACAAGCAACACCCTAGCCAACCTGCGCATGAGAACAGCGGCGGTGGCAAGAAGCACGCGGTGGCGTTCACGAGCGAAGGATTTATCGCAGCAGACAGCGCGACGACGTTCGCGCGCGTGATCATGACGGGCAAGCCGCTGGACATCGAGGACTTCTACACGCACGAGAACTACGACCAGCAGATCAAGTCCAGCGGCATCGTCCCGCACGCGCTCTTCTGTCTGCCGATCCGCAATGCGCACCACGCAGTCGTCGGGGTCTTCCAGGTCGTCTCCATGGTCAATACTATCAGTACCAACACCAGCAAGGGCAATGCCAGCAGCTCCAACAATTCAAATACACATAACAACAACAACTCCACAGTCGTGCTCTTGTCGCCTCCCCGCCTCTCATCAATGACACCGCGGTCGTTCACCGAGGCCGACAAGCGCAGCCTCGAGTTCCTCTCCGTGGTCGCGGGCTCAGCGATCTGGAACCTGATCCTCGTGCGCGAGCGCCAGACCGCGCAGAACCGCATCGAAGGGCTCTTGAAGCTGCACCGCAATATCTCCATGGAAGCCATCTCCTCTGCAGTTTTGGACCAGGTACTATCGGTGTGTCACGAATTACTTGGCACCGAGCGCATCGGGTTGTTCATGAAGATCGATGGCGAGGACGAGCTCTACATCGCGTGCGCGGCCGACATTGTGCGCGGCGAGTATGTGCCGATCACGAAAGGCATCGTCGGCTACGTGGCAGGCACGGGCGAGACTGTGGTCACGAACGACGCGTACTCGCATCCGCCGTTCGACCCGACTTTGGACCAGAAGACGGGCTTTGTCACCAAGCGCATCCTCTGTCTGCCCGTGCGCAGCCCCGAGGGCACCATCCTGGCCGTGCTCTCGGCCGTCAACAAGGTCGACAGCACAGACTTCACGAGCGAAGATGCGATCTTCCTCAACTACGCGGCCGACGCCGTGGGCATCTCGCTGCACAAGTCGAGTCTCCACCACGAAGTGAAGACGTCGCAGAAGCTCATTGAAGCGCGTTTGCGACTGACCACGTTTGGCTCCGAGAGCTCCAATATTGAAGAGTTTGTGGATCTGGTCATGGAGATCGGCAAGGATATCATGGAGTGCGACCGCTTCGGGTTTCTGCTCATCGACCATTTCAAGAAAGAGCTCTGGATCACGCTGCGCGTTGGAGGGGATGAGAGCATCCGCACGCCCATGAACCGCGGCATCTCGGGGCTCGTGGCCACCACGGGCCAAACCGTGTGCACCCGCGATGCGTACAAGCACGAGCTCTTCGACTCGAGCGTGGATGTCAAGACCGGTTACCGCACGACGAGCGTGCTCTGCACGCCGATCTTCGAGGACCACTCGATCTCGAACCCCAAGTGCGTGGCCGTCGCGATGTGCATCAACAAGAAAGAGGGCTCGCACGTCGTCGCGTTTACAAAGACCGACCGCGACGTCATGGACAAGTACTCGCGCGAAGTGCAGTTCGCACTCGGACGACTCTCGCTCGACATCTCGTACTACAAGGTCGTCTCGGACTGCACTACTGCGGTCGTGGGTGGCATGAACGGAGGCGTGAGCGGCACTGCGACATCGGGCCCAGCGCTCCGACGCATGTCGTCGATGCTGCGCATGGACCAATACTCGGAGACTGACATCATCTCGTCGATCGTGCACAAGTACTGCAACTCGGGACCAAAGCAGGGAGACGACGATAATGGGGCCAGTGGTTCTGGTGGTGGTGCGTCACAGCCAGCTACGCTCGCGTCCGTGATCCCGGCGCTCATGCGCAAGAAGCACGAGGACGATGAGGTACCGTTTCTCGCGCGAGATTGTGTTCGCGCGCGGCCAGAACGAGCCACTCGAGCAGTGGGACATGGAGACGCTGACGCTCACGAGCAGCGACATCGGCATGCTCTGCAGCGTCGTGCTCCGCGCGTACGGCTTCCTCGAGGCGTTCCGCATCTCGGGCGAGAAGTTCTCGGCGTTCACGACCAACGTCGCCAACTACTACCGCGGGAACCCGTTCCACAACTTTCAGCACGCGTTCCAGGTCATGCTGACGATCCACACGATGATCCGCGCCGAGTGCCGCAAGTTTTTCAGCGGCATCGAGATCTTCGCGATGCTCATCGCCGCGCTCTGCCACGACATCGACCACCCGGGCAACACGAACGACTTTGAGCTCAAGACGCTCAGCCCCATGGCGCTCACGCACAACGACGACGCCGTGCTCGAGCGCCACCACTGCCGCGTCACGTTCATCATCCTCAACCACAAGTCCGCCAAGATCCTGCAGCACCTCGGCGAAGCGCGGTACAAGCGCGTCCGGCAGCTCATCATCTACTGCATCCTGGCGACCGACATGGCCAAGCACTTTGAGAAGTGCAAGGCGCTCGAGAGCCTCTCGCGGCGGCAGCTGAACGAGAAGCGGCAGCTCCTCATGGGCATCCTCATCCACGCAGCCGATCTCTCGCACCAGACGCTGCCTTTCCAGCAGTCTTACGAGTGGGGCTTCCGGCTTCTCGACGAGTTCCAGAACCAAGCGAGGGCTGAGGCGGAGCAAGGGGTGGCCACCGATTTCTTTATGCAGGGGCTCGAGAGCAGGAAGACGCGGCTGATCGTCCAGCTCAACTACATCAACTACGTCGTGCGACCCATTTGGCTACCGCTCACGTCACTCTGCCACCATCTGCGCGTATGTCTTACTGTTGTTGTTGCTGTTGCTGTTTGCAGCTGACCTATTGGTCTTGTAGAGCGCCATACTCACGGGTATACTTTGCTTGGTCTTGCTTTGCAGTTTTACACCGACTCGCTGGAGCTCAACTTTGATCTCTACCGCCAGCAACTGGACGAAGAGCTGGAGCTCTCGAGCACCTCATCAGAGGCCGCCAGGCAGCAGCAGCAGCAGCAGGCGACAGCCAACACCACGCCTGCGGTCTCTCCCGGCGCGTTCCACCACATAGCACACTAGCAGTCTGTAGCAATAGTAGTAAACTAAACTGTCGAAGTACTCCTGTATCAAATCGTCTAGCATCTTCATTCAAATAGCACACACTAGAAGCAAAAACACACACACAAAATCAGGAACACTTTTGATGTATGAGACAGCGGGGTTACCTTGCGCGATTCTCTCTCTTCATCACTGCGTACACATTGATCGACCCTTCTCCACAACCAAAAACCGAGCCAGAGAGCTCCAATGAATCCTTTTTCCCTGAAATACATCTGGCAACCACCACCAGCAGCTGTCCTAGTCGAAGAAGAGAACGACGACCGTCGTGTCATCGTGACGACGTCGGCGGTGGCTTCCCGGCGGCAAGCTCAGCAGGTCCGCGTACGTGATCTCGTAGCGCTTGGCGGCCTTCTGCAGCGTTCGCTCCACGAGCGCTCGCCCCGCGTGGTCGTAGTTGCCCGCGGCGACCTGTTCGCGCACGACCTCAACGGCTTCTTCGTTGCTTAGGAAATCCCAGAGCCCGTCCGAGCCGATGATCACGAACCGGTCGCTCTTCTCGATCTTGAAGCTCTTGATCTCCGGGATTGCAGTGATGTACGGTGGCGAGTACGGCTCCGCAAAGTGACGCCCCGCCGAACGATCGCCGTTCACGTACGGTGGGCCGTTGAACTCGGGGTATTTGAGCGAAAAATCGCCAAACGCGCGCGTCGGCTGCAACGCGCCTTTCACGTAACACGAGTCTGGGTGGCGACACGTGAACGCATTCGCCTCGCTCGGGTGCTCCTTCTTGAGCTTCTCCTGCTCCGATTTGACCATCGCGTTCTGGTCGTTACTGAGCGGCACGGCGATCATCTCGTCCTTGTTTGCAGGGTCCGTCTTGCCCAGCACCGCTCGAATATCGCCAGCTGCAATAGAAAGTGAAGGAAAGTGAGAATCAATGCGACTCTAAGAGAATATGAAGCACAAAACATGCCACATACCGTTCGCAACGTGGAGGTAGTCCTCGTGCACGAGCGTGAACAGCGCGCACGATCCACAACGCGCAAGCGCGCCAAAGCCCAACTTGAACGCCGGCAACACCTGCGCCATCAACTCGCGATCTGTGCGGCCGAACGCGCGCTGAATCGCAGCAGCGACTTTCTTTGGAGACGCCGGCTTCTCGTGCTCACGCTCGGGGTCCTTGAACGCGTGCCCGAGCTCCTTCTGGATGTTGCCAATCAGCATCTTGCTCACGTACTCGGACACCTGCCATCCGCCTAATAAGCAGCAAAGCGCGCGCACACACATATTGCAAGAAACATCAGTATGTCTAGCCACTCAGCAGTAGTAACATGTGGTGATAATGACAACACACTCATCACAATTCACGCACCATGTCCATCAAAGACCGCGGCGTACACATCTCCGTTTGAAGTGGACTGGACGTCGAAGCGGTCTTCGATCGGCGCATTCGCCTTGTACGTCGCACAGCTGAAGCGCTTTGCAAGTGACTTCTCGAGCTTCTCAAAGCGCTCGCCGTCGAGCGGCAGCGTGAACCCGCCAAGATCGAGGTCCGGGTCGCCGCTGTACGCCGGTGTGTACCGCGCATCGCACTGCGCCGCAGAGGAAATAGACGATCCAGCGCCGCTAGCGTCTCCGTGCGCGAGCGCAAATACCGACAAACCGATGCCGCTGATCAAGAGCGCTTGACGAATCGAGCCCGTGAGTTTCTTCGTGTTGCTCTACAACAATACAGGAGTACAACAGAGTGATGCATAGCATAGCGCATGAGCAATGCTGAACGACTCAGCAAGGTGATAAGCATTACGGCATGAGTCAGTGCTGTCTTTCGATATTCTTTCTCGCTTTCTCTGCACTCGTGAAAGAGCGAAGAGCTACGCAAGTGGACGAGTGCAGTGGCAAATGGGGTCCACACCCGCACCGTCGATGAGAAGAAGCCCATCTCGCCGCGTGCGCCAGCCGTGCGCAACGAGCCAAGAGGGAGAAGTCTGACTCACCTGCTGCTGCTGGCTTCCTCCGCGCAGCAGACGCGCGATCCTGAGTGCGTTGGCTGCCCGCATCCTCACTTCTTGTTGTGCTTCAATCTCAACAGCGAAGAAGGAAGGGAAGGGGAGTCAATCAGTCGGTCACTTGATCAGCCAGCTGGCAAAGATACTGTGCAAGCTCCGCTTAGGTACGAAATTTGCAGAAGTACGAGCTCAATTTGATGTGCGTACCTAAAGAGGCCGATACAGTAGTGGCAAATGGTCCTATCCCAGTTTCAACCTTGCGCTTTTTTCGATCTTCATTCTTTTCGTCACACGTCACAGATTTTTGAGCCTCGATTTCTCACACGTCACAGCAACAGCATGTGGGCAAAAAAAGCGATGGCACGAAATAGGCAACACGTTTTGCGTTATGCTTGTCTTGACTGGTGGTGTGACGGTTTCTCTTCTTGCTGGCAAGCGATGCATTGTGTTATATGCAACTGCGATGCAGCTCGCTCTGTGAAGAACATCCACACGCGCGCGGCGTTGTGCCTAAACACCCACACTCAAGTACTTGTACCATTACTGGACACTTCGCTTCCAAGAGGCTGGTGGCGGCTCGTGGCGCTTGCATCCCATGAGCTTTTCGCCTCTTGCCTCGTTGTTGTTCTAGTGGGCTTTTCTTCATGAGCACACACATTTGAAGCCTTGGCTCTTGCTTCACAAACAAAAGCGAATGATAGAAAGAGCCGCAATCACGTACCGTGAATGGACGCACTGTGGCTATTTGCCTATTGTGTGGCATGCTCGCACCTCAAGTGTTTTCTGTAGTGTGGGCAAGTTTGAAAAGTGGTGGCGCATGGTTGACTCAAGCATTATGTCAACATGACAAAATTTTAAAAGACGTGGTGTGTGAAGGGCGGTCGACTTTGAAGCAAGGGGCTGCTGGTTGTCTTTCTATCCATCGATTACTAGAAAACAGGAACACAGCGCTTTGTGGCAGTGTCCTTCCATGATGGAACTTTGTTTAGTGCGCGGCCCTTGCGTCACTCGGCACTCGAGGCCCACTCTCCAATATCTGCCAGTCAGCCAGCCAGCACACAGGGTTTCTCTGCGATGTTGCTGATGGCGATGGAGTCAGCGAGCCGGACTTAGCTTGTTTCCCTGATGTCATGTTGAGCTATTTTGGTCAGGAGCTCCTGACCAACAAGTTGTGTGTGTGGAAATCAACCAAATGGGAAAGCGGACGGACAGCCCACAGCCGTTTCTCGTTGGGAAACACCAGCGGATCCTTCTTTCCGTTATTTGTTCCTTCTATGGCTTCTTTCGAATTACTACTGAGTTGGGTATTGTTCCAAAGCGAGAGCGAGGTGCTGACTTTCTCTGGGCTCACCACCTAGTCATTTCCCTTTTTCGGTCTCACGCGGCGCCTCGATCCATCGAACCTCTCGCGCGCGCGTGTTTGCTTCTCTTGTTCGAATTTGCGACCGATTCGAAGTATTATTGTATTGAAATCTCCGTATTTCTTCCAAGGCGGTCGGTTCCCCATTTCTTTCTTCTGCGGATCACCTGTCGTGGGGAGCAGTCTCTCTGTGGAGGCCAACAGCAGCAGCAAAGGACAAGAGCAAGAGCTCCTCCCCATTCCCAAACTTGCAGGCTTCTCGATCCATCCACAGCTTCCTGCCTTCCTCTGTCCTGTCGTGTCTGGCCTGAACGAGCGCGAACATTCATTCATCCGTCCATCCAGTCAGGCAGCCATTATCCATCTCGCCACCAAGAGCTCATCACAGACCACAGGAACAGGAACGCAAGCCACGTATCAGGAAGAAAGATGATCAAGGACGCGCCGCGCCAGAATGGCGAGTTCCTCGTGCAGCACCTCGTGGACCCGACCGACTGGGTCTCGGACAACGAGCGCACGCTCTGCAACGTCTGCACGCGCCAGTTCAGCACGTTCCGCCGCAAGCACCACTGCCGCATGGTGCGTAGCTCTTCGTATTTGACTTTTGACTTGCCTTTTGTAGGCCATGCCTCCCACGGATCTCTAACCCATTTGTTGCTGTTGTGTTGCAATAATAGTGCGGCGAAATCGTGTGCAGCAACTGCACGCTACTCAAGAGCGCGCTGCTCGCGACCATTGGGTACACGCGCGTGCGCGTGTGCGTCTCGTGCGTCTTCAACCACGCGCACTCGCAGAAAGTGCATGCGCCAGCGTCCCACAACTACATCAACCACATGAACAACAACGACAGCATCAGCTTCACGCCCACGGACGCAACCACAACAGAAGAGTCGCGCCAGTGGCTGAGCAGTCACCTGCACTCGCCGCTCTCCAAGTCGGACGAAGAGGACTACGACACGGAGGAGTACGGCTCGGGCGACAGCTTTGAGAACAACAACAACTACTACGGCAATAACGGCAACAATGAGTACCAGTACGAGTACCAGTACCAGCAGCAGCAGCGCCGCCACAGAAGCCCAAGCAGCAACAACAACCAGACCCCATCTCCACAGAAGCCGCAGCCGAGTCCAAGCTACCGCAGCAACAATCAGCGAGATGCCACGGCGCCGCCATCTTCTTCTACCTCCTCCTCGTGGTCGCACCCGTGGCCCAAGCCGCCGATCGCCGCCGACGAAGTCAGTCGCCTGCACGCGCTCCACGCGCTCGACGTGCTGGACAGCGACCCGGAAAAGCCATACGACATGATCTGTGACCTGGCCAAGGCGCGGCTCTCGTGCCCCATGGCGGCCGTGAGCTTCATGGACGAGCACCGCCAGTGGTTCAAGGCCAGCGTCGGCCTGGCGCACAAGATGATCCCGCGCAAGATCGCATTCTGCGCGTACACGGTGTTCACGAAAGAGCCCGTCGTGGTGCTGGACACGCTTAAGGACAAGCGCTTTGACTGCAACCCGCTGGTCTCTGGCGCCGCCGCCGTGCGCTTCTACGCGGCTGCGCCGATCATCGACCCATCGAGCGGCCACGCCGTCGGAAGTGTGTTCGTGCTCGATACGCGGCCGCGCGAGTCCTGCGACGTCGCGATCCTCGAGCGCCTCGCGCACGCGGCCAGCGAGAACCTGCCGCAGCGAGAGGAGAGTCCGGAGCAGCAGTTCGAGAGCTGCTACGCACCGGTGTCGCCGCTCTCGCCCGCGCCGTCAACCTCCTCGCTGTCATCCGTTCCGTCGTCCTCGTCCTCCTCCTCCACTGCTGTGTCGCCAATGAGCAACAATTGCACTGGCAAGGCGTCTGCCGTGCGATCACCCACGTCGCCGGCATCGCCCAACAACTCAGCGCTGTCGACCATGCTGTCGACTGCCACCACGACCAGCCGCAACGGCAACGGCAACAGCGACGCGGTCGCGAGCGGCGAGCAGATGGAGGTTCTCTTGATGCGCCTGCTGACGCAGAACACGGAGACGCAGCAGCAGCTGGCCACGCAGCAGATTTCGATCTCCAACACCATCGGCTTCCACTCGACGCAGATCAACAAGCTCATGACCGACTTTGCGCACATGGAGGCGAAGATCGAGGCCAAGATTAAGTGAGCGGCAGACAGTGTGGTGCGTCTGTCACTGAAGTATGTTATTGCAGAGCTGCGCCAGTGTGAAGGTGCAGCAGATGCGGAGATCGAAAGACAACAAGCGGCAGCAGTGAGTCTCCATCATCATCATCCGCCAGTACGATTGTGTGTGTGTGTGTGTGTGTGTGTGTCCCCAAGTGGCGTCTCGTTGAGTAGCAATGAACCGAGTGCGTGATTTATTAGTGAAGTAGCTACGTAGTTGCATGTGCATGTGCATGGGTATAGATTTTTGGTGATCATCTAATTAAGGCAAACAAGATTATGAAGCGCAACCAATCCTCGTTGACTTGAAAGCACCTTGCATTTTACTCAGCTTTGCAGCCTCCTGAAGGCCGCAAGAAGAATGACAGAGCACGGCATGACACAAAATGCACCATTATTTATTCGCTTTTAGGGTACTTTCGATGGTCGATTCCGCTTTCTCATGACGACAAAAGGCTGACCGACAAGAGAAAACGAGGGACGCTTGACCGCTCATTGCGGCAAGCCCGTCACCTTCGCTCATCTCGTCAGCATTTACTCTCCACTCGAAGGCCCCGACCGTGGCGCACTGAGATGCTGAGCAGATACACAAAAAGGAAAAGAAGGGGAGGACAGCTGTAACACATCAGTCGCTCTAAGCGTAGATGGCCTTCTGCTTCTCGATCTCCTTGATGTACATCTGCATGGCCTCCTCAGCCGAGACGCCCTTCTTCTCCGTCCAGGCAGCCCACTTGGCCTTGCCGGTCAGGTCGAACATGCCTGGCTTGGCGGTCGTGTTGTCGCCGACGGTGGCCTGCTTGTAGTACGCGTAGAGCGCGAGCTTCTCGTCGTTCGACGGCTCCTTGGTGAAGGTCTTGGCGAGCGCGGCGGCGGCTTCGAACTGGGTCTTGAGGTCCGACATGGTGGTGATAAGGGAGGGAGGGAGGCTTGGGGAGGGAGGAGGTCTTCTTGATGGAGAGGAGGGAAAAGGGGGAATGAGCGATGAGCTGCTGCAACGGAGCGATCGATCGCCTCAATTGGATTGACGTGCAGCTTTTCAAATTTGTCGCGCTTTTGATTAGCAAAAGAGAGCAAGGAGGGAGAGATACACCTCTATCTATCTATACATCGCACTTTGCTGATTAACAAGGTGCCTCTGTTTTTCCGCTCACCGTTCATCACGGTATACAGCTCATGGTAATGCAAAGAGACCGATTTGCCGATCAACTGGGGTATGAAGGAATGGGTGGTCCCACGCTGTTTTGAAGTATCATGGTTTATAAATAATAAAAAAGAAATCATGGCTCTCAAATCATCAAGCTACCATGTTTGATTTTCGATTAATATAACCTCGTTCTCAAAACATAAAAGGTAAAGTCTCGTGATCGAGGTTTTATGGGAGAGAGAGGGAATTACGGTACGAAGCCAAGTGAAGCTGTGACGCAGTTTGGCAAAAACAGGGACGCAGGAGTCAATTTCAGCCAATGAGAGGAGAAAAAGGCAACAGAGAGCAGTGCTGATTGGCGGAGTGGTGACGAAATGCGGGAGTGACTCGACGGCTCGGATCTTGTCACGTGAGTGAGTGCAAAGTGCTGCAACAAGCAAAGGAGGGCTGGCGCTTGGCACAATCCGCGTCAAACACGTGTGCGTGCGTGGGGCGCCAACGATAATAATGTTGATGAGACGCTTGCTGTGGTGTGCGTGTTCGCGCCCCAATGTAAAGCTCTACAAGTAGTAGGCCAGCGAGTGTGCACAAAGGATCGCTGAAGCTAGCTAAATGACTGCCTTTGTTGGCTGATTTTCCATTGATCGCTCCACGAGTTCGTCCACGTCGATCGTATTCATTCACGTCGACGCCGAACGGCAAAACAATCATCTCACTTCCTCTTTTTGAAGCTCATTGATTGGCTGAAAAACGAAAGTTGCGTTGTTTTAGCCAATTAAAAACGTAAAAAGAAAATACTTCAAGCTGCCTTTTTCGGCTGCCATCAATTCGTCGAAGATTGCAATGAAATGCACCTGCAGTTTTATGGCTGTAGACTGCAATGAAGGATATATTCTGGCAAAAGAGCTGTCGTTGCATCTCGACTGACAAGAGCTTTATCGAGTTTTGGTTGTTACGATGCATCGTAGAGTAATTCGTCGCTTGAAGCATACTAAAGTCTGTCTCAGTTAATTATAGCCTTAGTTTGTTTAAAAATGCGCGCGGAAGACACAGCAACTTGACTTCATTTAAAGACACCTGAAACAATGAGAATCAAAGCTTTCTCACGGAAGTGATTGCATTGAACAATACGCAGAATTGAGAAAGACATGAAGCTGATGCTGTGGCACTACTTTTCGGACGCTCCAAATGGGATATCGTCTGATGCATCATAATACTCATCCTCAACTTTGACAGCATGGCGCACATACTTTACCCATTCGGCGCTGCCCAACTCGTGTATGCGCTCCCACGTTAGTCTCTCGACCTTCACCAACGCGAACGTCGTGTTCTTCTTGGCCACGTGCGTTTTGATGGCTGCCCACACCATCTCAATCGGGTTGAGCTCGGGGTGGGAGACTGGCAAAAAGAAAACCATGCAATCAACTTGGCAGCGAGGACTTGTGCGCGAAACGCTGGCTTGGGTTTGTGCCTCTTGCAGATCTCGGTCAACTCCACAATTTTCAGCTGCATGAGTCGCTCCGTGTGTGGTAGACTTTTCCGTCTACCTCATGCTTCACTGCTTTGCCCAAAATCCAGCCAACAAGCTCGCTTTTTCGCAGAGTCGAGCTCGCTGGTTTGGATTCTTCTGTAAGCGTGGTGTGGTAGGTTGCCCCGCCGGCCACGACGACAGAGCGCGGCGGTATGGCAAGAAATACTCTTTTCTCCAACCAACCCAAGAAGACAGACGAGTTCATTTCCGAGTGGTAGTCTGAGCCTTGAAGAGCGTTTTTCTCGCGGAAGATCAGCTTTGCCTCAGGCATGAAGCCTGCCTCGTTGCTTACATGACACACAATGGATCGCATTCCCGTTCCAGAGGGAACCTTGGCTCCACCGTCGCCTCCTTGCTCCAACCACACGCTGGATGGTGTCATGTTCTTTGCCACCCAGGTTTTGTCTTGGTAAAACACAGCTCTTCCCTCCTCGCGGTAGCGACGCACATGCTGGATGTACTCGAGACGCAGCAGAGCGATGAAGTGCTTCTCTTTGACAGCTTTGTAGTGATTGGCGCAGGCGCCATAAGTGAAAGACATCTCTTGGGCCAGGATACGGTGTAGTCTGGCCCGGCTCCACACCCAACTGGTTGCGCGAGCGCCGCGTTGCGTCTCCAGCACTTTGAGCAGGGAGTCCAACGCGATGTACCGTTTCTCATGATACATGCCAAACAAAGCGAAGCGGACGATGGGATAGATTGTCTTGGACACAGTGCGCTCTCGGTTGCGCACTTCACCGTCGCCATCACTCGGAAGTTCGACCCCATCACGCAATATCTTGCATACTTTCTTCACAGTATTGATACCGAAGCCAAGATACGCCACTGTACACTTCAATGGCTGGCTCACGTCGATTCGCTCGCCTCTCCTCACTTCCCCATCGAAGCAGCTCCTTGTGTCGACGGTCGGCTGCGCTACGATCTTCGTAATGCGTTTGTATTTGTGCTCGCGCGCGGCGCCACCCTCAAGTGCCGCCATGGATTCAAAATTTGCTGTGACGTACCCCTTCTTCGAATGAGCGGATGGTGAAAATCAATGTATGAATAAAAAGCTGTGATTTTGGCCAGTCACAAGCTGAATTTTAATTGTATTTAGACCAATCGCAGCTGCCGCAGAGCGCTTCATAAAATATCGTTCGTTTTCGGCAAATTCCAGGGCTATGATTAACTGAGGCAGATTTTAGTACTTCATCTGTGGGGAGGCAGAGTTGCGCAATGACAGCTGATCAAAAAACCACATCGTGAAAGACAACAAATGTTGAGTCAGCATACGACCCTGGACAAATAAAGTTCCAGTCGGCCGCTTCTGAGGGGGATCACTACCAGTTTTGTGGACATGGCTCTATCTTGCTCGAGAAAACGACCTCTGGTGGTTGGTCAAACATGGAACACTGAGCCTGGTGGGCTTTTTGTTTTGAGAGATGTCTGTTCTGCGTGAGTCACTATTGATGTAGCGATCAATTATCACAGTCAAGATAGCATTATGTTGACTATCAGCAACAAAAAATAGCCTCGAACTTAACGCAATAAATGCACTCATCTTGAAATTCGTATGACATATTCTACTCAAATGATTGAAGTAAGTTCGCGTTTGGGCGGTTTTACAATGGATGGTTCCCAGCAAAGCGCCACAAAGAGACGTCTGCTTAAAAAGCTCGTGAAATGAGCTCCTCAGGTCGCTTCCTTCCATCCTTCATTCCTCATTGAGCATTTGCTACGTTCTGGCGTCCAGCGTTCTACGAAACGGAGGGGGCATCATGAGTGCGCTGAAGCGTCACGATGTTGTGATCATCGGAGCGGGCGTCGCAGGTTTGCGTTGCGCGTACCAGCTTGTGCACGAGAAGGGAGTGAAGGACGTGCTGGTCGTGGACGCGCAGGACCGCGTGGGCGGTCGCATCCTTCCAGACACGGACTTCATTCCTGGTATGACAGTTGAAATCGGTGCAGAGCTGCTTCACGGTGCCAACACGACGCTCACTCGACTCGCGGAAGAGCTGAAGTGGGGCTTGCGGGAGATCTTCACGTGGGCTCAGGTGAGATGACCGAACGAGTGTGTGTGGAGTGAGGAGACATCTGTTGATCTATGTACATTGCATGTGTGGGGAGCCGTTTCAGTACCAGAGCCTCGTTGACCCGAGCGCTCTGGTCTCGCATCGATTAATCAGCCTATGATTAGCTCGCAAACTACATGTGCGCGAGCTCTTGTAATCATTTGGCCTTCATACGCATGCAATATCAAATGTTACCTAATTAGCATCGCAAGGCGAGAGGCTTCGGCTTTTCATTCATGCTGCCGGTGTCACCAGTTCTTGGCCATTGGTTTTAGTATGAGTCCACCTTGCGAAGTCAGTCTGGTTTCAAACATACTTTCAAGCACAAAGCAAAGCAAAATCTATATAACACGCCAACCAATTCGACACGATTTAAATTCAAAGTCTCTCCAACGCGTATCTCTTGCCGATCTCGTTACACGGTATTGTACTAACGGTCTGTGTGTGTCGGTATTTTCGCACTGCTGATGAATTGCTAGGGCGATGGTGGTCCGACTGATCCAGCGCCGGACGGAGGTATTGGTTACTACTACCTGGGTGACCAGAAGCGCATGCTCGCGTTCGATGACGAGGACCCAGACTTTTGCAAGTTCAACGACGCGGTCTCGCACTTGAGCGAGATCGAAGACGTGGATGCGATCCCGCATGACCAGTCCATGATGGACTACTTCAAGAGCTACGGTCTCTCGGCGTCAATGATGAAGCTCGCGGACGCAGGGTACGCCAACACGGCCGGTAGCAACCTGGAGGACATCTCGCTGCGCGTGACCTGCAAGTATGAGCGCCAGTGGATTGACCTCGAAGACGAGGGTGACTACCGCGTCGTGCCCACTTTCGGACGCATCATCGAGCACTTCAAGACGGGCATCAACACGCAGCTCAGCTGGCCCGTGGTGAGCATTGACTACTCGAACGCCGACAGCATCGTGCTCACGAGCAAAAGCGGAGAGCAAATGTCCTGCCGACGCCTGGTGGTGACGGTGCCGACGTCGGTGTTCAAGGACATCGAGTACGTGCCGTGCCTACCGCAAGCTAAGGCGGACGCCGTGGACTCATACGGGATGCGTCGCGCGGCGAAAGTGCTGATGCATTTTACGAACTCGTTCTGGCCCGAGAACGCGCACGGTGTGATCTGCTCGGACTGCTTTTTGCCCGAGTTCTGGGTGAACAGCTCCAAGGGCGTGGGCCACCTCATCTTGAACGGAGATGCTATTGCCGAGGCGCTCTACACTGAGGAAGCTCTTGCCGACAAGGAGGTGCAGTACCTGGTCACGGGCTTCGCTGGCTCGGACTGTGCGGACCGCCTGAAGCTTCTCAATCAGGAAGAGATCATTGAGAAGTTCCTAGACCAACTTGACATGATCTACGGCACGGAGGAACGACCCACGCCTGCGCGCTCGAGCTTCGTCAAGGGCAAGTACGTGGACTGGGGTGACGTCGAGTACATCCGCGGCGGCTACAGCTTTCCTCGCGTGGGGCAATCGGACACCGCTGCCAGCGACCTCGCGCAAGCCATCGAGGAGCGCATCTTCTTCGCGGGTGAAGCCACGTCGTTCGAGCAGCCGGGTATGTCGGTACACAGCGCCATGGACACGGGTACTCGCGCTGCAGCTCAAGTGGCGGCATCGCTGTAGATTTCTGCAGATTGCCGCCTCTTTTTTTTTGAGACCACTGCGTGTATAGAGGAAACAAACCAAACAAATCGAATACATTTTCTGATTGCATGTTTGTCCAATAGTTTTACTTCTGTGACCAGACGTGAACGGGCATGACGTAGGGCACTGCGAAGTCTAAGGAGGCACACGAAACTAATGATGATCGCATTTATTGAACTGCTATGCATTATGCCAACTCGGTCAAACCTAAATCTTCACTCTTCACTCAAATCACATGTACGAATACCTAAGTCAAATATTTATAAGCATAAAACGGATATCCTCTTTCAGTCTTGTTTCTTCGTGCGCTGAGTTCTGGAAGTTGTACTTCTTGGGGGCTGCGCCGCGCTGGTTTCAACTCGACGATGTGATGTTACTGCGAGTTGCATACTTACAGCATCTCAATAGTGACTCGCAGCTGACTCGCGCTCCAAGCGGCTCAACACGTGCTTCCCAAACGTGAATCGCTTGAGGTAGTCGGCGTTGTGCCGAATGATGCATACAATCCGTTCACGGTCGGTCGGATCAGCTTTATCAAGAAGCTTCTGGACGACGTAGTTTCCGTACATATGCTTCATCATCGGAAGTAATGGGCACGACGATCCAGTCTCATCACATTGCAGAATGAAGTCGATGGTGCGGGCAATTTCAGCCTTGGTCGCGCGGTCCAAGCAGGCTTCCACGACGTTGCTCGCATACTTGTGCTGGCTCCATCGACCAATCTCCGGGAAAACAGCATCCATCACCACCCGTCGTTGGTCGGGCTCGCCGTGACTGATGACATGCTGGACAACGTAGTTTCCAAACTGGTCTTTCACGAGATCACGGCACTTGAAAATGATCTCACTCACGATCGGGCGAATCTGGGCTGGTGAACAGTGCTCCAAGATGCGCTGGATCACGCGACAGCCGTAGGAGTGGGTCGAGAAGCCAGCCGCGTTCCCGACGATGTCGTCGAGGATGAATTGAACGTCTTCACCGGTGACTCTGTGTCGCATTCCCAGATTCTCGCCCGACTCAACATTTCGCTTCCAAGATGCAGCTTCAATGCATTTTTGAAGAACATGGTTGCCGTTCTGATCAGTGATGCACTTCAGAACGTGTCCTCTCAGCTCCTTGATTAAAGTCAGCTGTTCTTCGACTTGAGTGACCTCCAGCGCTCTCTGGATAACCCGGCAGCCATACACTTGAAGAGCAAGGCTGATCATGTTGGCTCTCATCTGCTCTACCAAAAGTTGCTGCTGCTTCACTGAGCCGTGCTCGAAGAACTTCTGGATGACATAGTTCCCGAAAACATCCGTCATCAGAACCAGCGCGTTGGGAAATATTTCTTCGAAAGCGTCATCCTTGGTTTGCTCATCCGCTTTCTCCAGCTTCTGCTGAATAAATCTGGAGCCACTTTGATCTCTGGCAAACAGCAGCAGGTGCCCCTTGATAGCAGACAGCTCCCACTTGTCAGACTTGGAAGCCGAGTTGAACTCTTCGAGAAGACTGGTCGATGAGTACGAGTGTGCAACAGGATGCAGCATCTCGTAGTCGGCTCGTCGACTGGATCCAGACTTGGAGCGATAGAGTGAATTTGGATGCGGGGCAGCATTTTGATAGGTGTCGCGAGGATCAAATCCATGTGCTGGTCTCGCCGGAAGGTAGGACTGGTAGTCTCTCACCTGTCTTCCAGGCGCCTTCATAGATCCATAGATGCCGCCGAGTCTGGGTTGATAGTTCGAACCAGCTCGGTGAACTGGAAAGTCAAACTCAGCAGCCGAGGCACCGACCGAAGACGTGCTGGTGTAGTAATTGTCTTCGCTCGACCCCCATGGGTGTTTTGGCTGGTCGATTGCAGTCGGACGACCACGAAAACCCAATGGTGGATGCGGGTGCACAGCAAACGGCGACGGATTCGAATGCGGAGCGTTCGCGTGCGCTGGCTGGCTCACGCTTCGGCTGAGTGTGCGACTCTGTTGAAAGTTGCTAGCAAGAGGGAAATCTTGAGCACCTTGTCTGCTGTGATGCATACCACTGAACGAGTAGCCCGAGGAGTGTTCGACGTCGTCGCGGCGGTATCGCACTTGATCGTCGATTCGCAACCCTTCCATACCATCAACCTCATCTCTTGAGAAGAGCGAGTTGCAACTGCTCACAGCAACTGAATCGTAGATATGTGTTGGTGCGCTTGAAAACTCCTCTTGAAGTCTGCCAACCATCGAGAGACCTGGCGGCGCACGGCATGATTCAGAAGGCTCGTCATGACTTGAACTCACGGAGCATGCAGAACTGGACGCATTAGAGCCTTGGTTCGAGTAGCCTGGGGTGCTGTCGTATGACAGATCTGACACCACGTGAGTGTCCGAATGATCCGGCGAAGCATACAGGAAGTTGAACTGGTTTTGTTGAGCCTGCTTGCCCCAGACTTCGTTCATTTCGCCTCGGGATTTGCACAGCAGTTCAGGGACGAGATCCTTGCTCTTGAGTTTGTCCTGAAGCACGTTAATAAATGTCAGTAAAGCAATGTTGTCATCTCAGTAATGGCGGCAGAAAAATTCGCTCACCAAGTTCAAAGGAGACAGATCCTGCTCTTTTTCTTGATTGTCTTCGAACGATCCACTCTGCAGCAAAATCGAGAGTTAGAGGAAGCAGATTAAAGCAGTGAGGAACAAGAAACAGGCTTTGCTCACTTGTTCGGCAATAGGTGGAGCACTCCATGATCGCTGAATGTCCATTCCAATAGAAGCGGAGTTGCAGCGAATATTGGTTTCACCTTCTCCGTCCTGGTTGTCGTTCGAAGAACCAAGGTTCCTCTTGGATGGATCAGAAAGGTGACAAGGCAGCTGCGAGCCTGGCTTGATGTCTTCGCGTGGCATCCCGTAGCTCGACAAAGACGAGCGACCGATCACCTGGTGTGATGGCGGTGTTGAGCTCGAGCGCTGGTAGAGTCTCGACGGCCGCGTGATTCCGTCCGTCGACCACATCGACGATGGAAAGCTGTCTGGAGCACACTTGATTGGATCTTGGAGCTTCACTCGCGTCAACTCCACTGGATTGCCTAAACGGGAAGGCTTCTCTTGACCGAGCAAGCCACTTCTGCGTGATTGCGGGATTGCTTCCACTTTCTTGCCTCTCGTCGACTTCATGTCTGTTTGGCCCATCGAGTTCGTGTCAATGGCAGCGCTTGGATTTTGTACAGATGATCAATAAGCAACAAAATATATCCACGGCAATGTACCCTTTTTGTTCAGTTGCGCTGCACTTGAAAGTCTGGTCAGCCGCTCTTGCTGCTTGCTATTGGAGTGGCGAGGAGCGGTCTTGATATCGAAGTTTGTTCAAAGCCTGCTGGTGCGACTGGGAGGGAGTGAGCTGAGCGTTCAAGAGCGGTGTGCTTTTGTTGCAGAGATGTCGTCCTCTCCACTTGCCACCAAAGCAGCAACGTGTGCAGTTTCTTCTTCGTTGCGCTTTTTCGCTCGCTCTTCTTCGCTTCCGTTGGATGGATCGAAACGCCGCTGCTGACTGGGGGTGGGTGGATCGATGGGATGTGGGGTTAAGAGTGTGTGACTCTTGTGATGCTTGTGCTGTGGGTTCCGGTCCGCGGGTTGAACACGAGGCTGCAGATTGAGAAATGAAATGGTTGAGCGCGCGCGCACACACACAACTCGCCCGCCTCCGTGTCGTTATTTTTAAGGCCACGCGGTTGGTTGCAGTTGCTCTTTCCGCGCGCGCACAGGAGTGATTGATCTCGCATTCGGATGCGGACGTGCCGGCGGGCGGGTTGCTGTCGTTTGTTTGCCTGTGCGCGTACGCGTTTTCCCAACTGCGTTTCAAGATCGAAGATTACCGTAATTTATTATTTCCGTGTCCCAAACTTTCCGCAGCGACGGCCGTCACTTTCACTGAAAGCACAACTTATTTTTCGAACAAAAAGTTCAAGCCCGTGGACGAACGACAGGCAGCTGTGTGGCTGTGCAGGCACCAAGCGCCAGATATGGTCAATGCGCAGTGCCGTGACCCTCTCGCTCGCTCTTTCAAACTCACCTGGATACATACCTTTTCGTTGGATGGATTGCTTTTCCGGGTCTGTCCATTCGCCCGCAAGCAGTCAGCGAAAGCAGCGCGTGGTGCAATACTTAACATATCAACGCAATCGAAAAGCATTTTTTAGGAATCTATTTGGAAGCAGCAAGCGCGTGAAAGATCGCGACTGAGAAGAACTTTCTGATATTTCGCGTTGTCATGGAATCGTTGGGTAATATGTCACGCTTTCGTACCACAGACAGTGCACTGTTGAGTGTCAGTATGGAAAGACAGTTGGTGGTCGAGGCTAACGCACGCGCAATGCACACGCTGATTCCTGTCTGCAACGACGTGATGCGAATAGACTCGGCGGTGAAGAAGTGAGCATCCCTTACATTGCATGCAGGCACCACCGCAATTGCACTCGCACCATTCACTGGGTTGCAGGCATCTAGCACTTTAGTCACGCGGTAGGTACAATAGAAAGAGGCGGCGTGCGAGCAGATCCTGATCGTGACGATACAAACACAACACCTTTGGCTCCTGCGCTGGATACGAACACAACAAATTTCAAAAGTGTCTGTGCTTTTGTATCATGAATAAATCCCGTGAGGACGCGCCAGAGTTCTGGGTTTTTTTTTCTGTGTCGCCTTTAGACGTAGTGAATTGCCTTTTCGTTCTTTCGGGGATCGTCGCCAAGGATCGTCGCCGTTGAAGTACAACACATAATCGGCCACAAAACAATCATTTTGATAGTGGCACCGACCGTCACTCTGGATCCGAGAGACTGAAGACACGCTTCCATGTTTGTGCGACAATGTTGATGTTGAACTCTTCTCGCGCCTCCGTCCAGTAACGACTCGAGCCCGCTTGAGCAGCTTTTACCTTGGTTTCCCCTCATGAAACCAGCTCTCACGGTTCTCCTTGGTGGGTATAGTAAAGTACCGTGTGTACCTGATCTTGGCTGCATTTCAGAAAGCTCGAGTCCGTCTCTCTTTGGTGGCTGAGCGAGCGGGAACACTTCCTCAGTGTCGTTATCTCGCGAGGCAAGTCCTTTGCACATGACTTTGCACGCATTCAAAAGTATCCATTTCAGAGAGAGCAGCAGCCATGCTCGCCCCCAGATCTGTAGACGTAATTTACTTTCATGAAGAGACAGGGGCAACTTCAACAAATGCGGAGAAATCAAGCGACGAGAAGGACACAGTTCAACGTTTCCTCTCCATCAATCCAGTTCACTCACACAGAGCCCAGTCAGCTGCGCGCGCAACAAAAAGAGTAGCCATTTGGCTCATCAGTGAATAGATTAACTGGGCAGTGACATCTGATTGCAAAAGGAATCCAGCAGCATGTCAAACAGGAAAGTTGTCCATTGCGGGGGGGGGGGG
>JAASFU010000401.1:0-24196 GCA_023333955.1 Globisporangium paroecandrum | reverse complement strand
GAGCGAGATGAGCGCTGGTCTGGCGTAGAGCGAGGAAGCGTTGGATGGCGAGGACCACGGTCGTGTGCGGAGAGAGGCGAAGAGGCGAGACGAGGAGCTTGAGTGGAAGGCGGTTGTTGGTATTGTGGTAAAATGAGAAGGGAGTGTGTAAGTCTGTCTGCTTCTGCCTGCCTTCCTACTCATTGTTTCTTGTCCAAGAGGGACGCCCTGTGGGTAGGACATGGGCGTAGGACACAGATACACGTATCTATGTCGCAAGACACAGATCCTGCCGTGCCTTTACCCCACTGGATTCTTTCTGATTTCTTTTCTATCTAATATGAATCTTCAACTTGTTGCACGTGCCTTGCGTGCGTGTGGTTTACGCTACTTGTTTTCTTTTGCTATCCTAGAATGTATGTAAAAAGGGAGAGAGTCTACATGATGGTGGCCCGCACTCCAAGAGTGAAGGTCCTGTAATCATGCATCCTTACAGCCACCCTTTGGAGAAATTCAATAGCAGTAGCTTCTCGCGCGTGAGGGCAGGGACACCATCGAGAACGACAGCATTGCGCAGCACTTTCGCCTGGTATCTGATCATGTGCGCTGCTAGACACACGCCGAGCCTCTCGCACATGCAGATCCACTTCATCAGCTTGCTGTCCAGCACGCGCGAGACCTTCGGCAAGAGCGCTTTGCCTTGGGATGCAGTGTCAGCATTCCGCCGCCGCGTGAGAAGCTTGGAGGCGCTCGATGGAGAGGGATCTTTCTTCAGCTCGAGTTAGCTGCCTGCCCAGATGCACAAAGCTGCCAGAGACTTCGTTGGGTTGGCGAGGTGGTGTTGGATTAGCTTGTGTTGCTGGTCAGGAGTCAGATGAAGTCGTGTGGGTCGTGGTTGCTTCATTTTCATCAAATTGGAGAATGACATGGATGTGTTGTGAGCTGAATGTGCCCTTCAGTGCGGCGATCTTGCGGCAATGCACAAATTCCCGCCCAAATTTGTAATCAAGTCTCGAATTTATAGAAATACCAGTACTGTGTGCGCATTTGCCACGGCTCATACAAAAGGAAGGTAAATATTATGATTTGGTTCTGCCAACCAGAATGACGTTTTTGATTCCATTGTGAAGTTTCAAAAATATAGAAGGGATTTGAGGATGTGCTTCGTAACCTGTAAAAAATTATATTTTGATTATGTTGCTTGATTTCTAAAACCTCTATTCTTGAATACCGATTTGAGGTGATGTGCCCCCTTGACTAGCCAAGGGAAGACTGTACTTCATAATGACATTGTAGAGACCGATGTTATCGTTAACGTCAGTGAAGTATTAGAAACTGAACAAAATTGAGAATGTTTATAAGGTACAACGTGTAGATTATGTTAAACCAATGTGTATCAAGGTAAAAACATAGTTTGTAAACAGTTGCCTTGATCTGCTATAGCTTATAATGTATAAATAGAAGCGTCGAGAGCGAAAAAGCTGTCATTCGGTCACTCATTCTTTTTGGGCTTCAACTGAGATCAAAACAAGAGGATTTCGTTGGCCAAAGCCTACTTCTTCGACGCGTTTACCGTCCTGGTGGCTCTCACACAGCTAAGCTGCGCTTACAAGCTGCTTGCCTGCCTTCATTCATTATGATCTTCGCGAATGCCTTCTCCGCGATGGTGTTGGTAAATGTTTGTTTGCTTGCGGTAGAAGCAAGCAGCACTGTGCTTGTTACGCTTTTCAGAGTTTATCGTTCAACGTCTGCTGGAGTGTACAAGTAACGGCCATAGCTTGCGTTTTTTTTATTTGGATCCGGATTATCTATCTGTGGAAGAGCTGCAGTCTATGGACAGCAGAGATTCGGCGTCAAGCGAGAATTTATTGCTGATCTGCTTGATACATGGATCGATCGCGTCCTCTCGGTTACCTGTTACTTCAGGATACTTTTGCTCCTGAAACAACCAACAAACGAAATATCGAAGCGCTTGCAATCATGATTCGTGATTTCTGAAGGAATCACAGATTGGCCACCGCTAGCGAACAAGCAAACGTGGCACACCTGCGAAACAGAAACCCTCTCAACTCACTCGCTGTCGTTTCACCTCAGGAGGGTCAACCGAGGTGTTCAGGCCGAATGGCCAAGACCCAGTGCTGTTGCCGGCGTCAACAGAGGAGTTTACATGATGAGGTGGTCGCTGTGACCGTTTGGCCGCCAGATCCCAGAAACGTCAAGAGCTTTGGATCGGAATCTTGGCAATTGTAGCGCTCGGAGCAACAGGTTTCACGTGTATGTGTGTATGCGGTGTGCTGCGAATACGTTCAGAAAACCGCTCAAACAAAATAATGATAATGCTCTTCATCTAACAAGTGGATGAAAGACCGGGCAGGTCGGGTGTCTAACCTTCCGATTCGGTGGGTACCTTCAGTATTCGTTTGCACCTTGGGCTGATCAGATCTGCTGATCGGCTGGATCTGAAATCCGCACCCGCGCCTGTCGAGTGCTGGTTCGGGGCTCCATCCGTCAACTTTGTTTGTGACACTGGGGATCGGGAATGCACTTTTGCTTTCTCTCGACCTGCAAACGAGCGCTTGTTTGCTACCACACACAGCGCACACACGAAGGATCGGGTTGGAGCTGCTCAGATCAGCTTTTGTGCTTGTGCGGTTATCGGCTCCAACTTTATCAGTCGATCGCTCATCCTGTCAGACGATCAGCAGGGCTTTTGCGACTCAGATGGCAAGGCGTGCAACTCTGGGCAGACAGTTGGTGCATTGCCTTGCCTGTGCAAATGGATGAGGATAGTCAGCCTTTTATTTTTGATTTTATAGTCCTGGTAAAGTATGTATAAGATATCATAGTATATTGATTTAAAGAGTATCTTATCATCAAACGTAGCACAGTTAGACTTGCAAACTGCTGACAATTGCACAGGCTATTATGTTCATCAGGATTGAGTACCGGAGGCATTTCGTGAAAGGATCTCGTGAAGTGAACGGGTCCATCTGAGAACGCACCTACAAACAGCTGGTTGTACACAGGCACAGTTATCAGAAATGGCAACTTTTTTTCACACAACAACACCCTCAATAAAGCCCGACTTTGCGCCTCACATAATCACAAACGAACAAGCGCCAGCAACAACAACAAGCGTGTAAGCACACATACATGAGAACAAGAACATATGAATGCATATGACCGGTTACAACAACAACAACAACAGCATGCTCTTGCTTGTTGTCACGACTTGTGTGATCTTTTGTTGTAGGGATAGGGGCAACCGCGCTGCCGACGAACGTGACGTGGATGCCAGACTCGAGCTGAAGAGGAGAGAGGACACACCGCTCCGAAGCGTCGAATGCACCCATTTTTATCTGCAAACCACGACGCGCTCGCTCTCTAGGAGTGCAAAGATCGTGGGACGTCGCCCCTCCTGCTCGGCAGAGAAAACGATTAATTAAAAAGCGCAGACGACTTGAAGGTGTATCTTTGAGACCACCCAAAAGATAAAAGATACGAGTTTACCGGTCAGTCAGTCGCTGCTGCGCTAATGAAAATGGGGGATCGCGGGCGGGCGTATCTAAGTCACGTGGACGCTTTTGGCTCGGATCCAAGCGCGGATTGGGCATTGCGCACACACGCAAATGGACACAAGCGAGCGAGCGAGTGAGAACACACACACACACGGCACAAGCAGCTCACGACGCAAAGTTGCGCGCAATGTGCAACAACAGCAGCAGCAACAAGGGCAACGCAACTAGCAAGTTGTTTTGTTTGCAAGCCCGTAAGCAAGCAAACAAGCAAGCAAACAAGCAAAAGCTTCCATGCGTGCGTTGGCCAGGTACATACTTTCTGTGGGTGGCTGCCGTACGTATTTATTCATTACTGAGGTATAGAGTGATCTGTGAGCGAGTTGAGTTGAGGCGTCTGGTGCATTCACTCAAACTGCAGAGCGTACGTACGCATTGGAGTATTTCTGCGGTTTAAACTGCAAAAAGCGTGCTCGAGCAAGCAAAGGGTCGTGGGGAGCTGAGCCAAGCTGAGAGGACGCCGCCCGCCCGCCCAACAAGCGCCGCCTTGTTAAAACTCGCTCGCTGAAGTGCCGAAATGCGCGAAAAGGGAAACGACAGAGGTAGTCGGGATTGCGAACGCAGCGCTTAACAAACAAAACAAAGAAGCGTGATAAAGATACCTGATCCAACTCTGTCTTTGTCGTGTTATCAGTGGGTTCACGTGTGCAATTGTGCTCCAAGCAAGCGGACGCATCTCATCTCGCAAGTCTTGCTATTTGCTTTATTTATTCCACAAAGTGTGGCTCTTCTTTTCGATATTGCTATTATAGTTTGCTTCTCTTTTGGCATTTTATCAGCTTTGGGCCAATCAGGAGGCAGTGTCGACTTGTTCGAGGGCTCTGAAGATCCGAGGCGTTTCAGAAACAGAATTCGATTCGATTGCTTTTGACGGCACCATCCTCGTTGCCGCAGTACCGTTGTGCCTCGCTCCATTTTCAACAGCGCCTTGATCCTCACCTCGCAAAGTGTTGGCGGAAATGCGCAACTTAGATACAACGCAACAGCATCAACCGCACAAAAGCAAATTGAGCGCACTCAAGTGCGCAAACAAGCGCCTCAAAAAGCAAGCTGGGGCGAACTTTAGAGGGAGGGCGAGAGGATGAGCGGCACGGAAAGAATGGCGGGGATCTGATCCTGCTTCAAGCCTTTTTGCACACAAGGCAAAACTGCTTGGGATGGATGGATCGTCGGTGCGGATGGGCGGCGGGCGGCTTCATCGTTGGCGGCCCTTGGCTGCTGAAAAGTTAGTTAGATTTGTTTGGATTCCACGTGATATGATGAATGAGGAGAGAGAGAGAGAGAACGAAGAAAGGATGATAAAAGGGTGGAACGAACGCCCTTCGCCGTCTACACAAAAAGACAAACGGCAGGCATCCCCCTCCTCGCTCGATACACACACACACACAAACACTTGCGCGAAACACAAACCAAACAAGCGAGGAGCCAGCAAAGCAAACAAGCACAAGCAAAATAAAGAAGTCCTAGGTGTGACCTAGGTGTGAGTGCAAGCAAAGCAAGCGAGCAACGAACAAAGCAAGCGCTCGCAACTTGAGCAGCTAAGAAAACAGCGCCAAGCGCAAGCAAGCAAGACCAGTGCGCGCACGGAGCAGCAAACATGTTCTCCGACCTGGAGCGGTCGCAATCCTGGCAGGTCCAGCAGCATCAACAACATCAGCAACTGCAACAACAGCAACACTCGTACGCAAGCGAGCAGCGCCAGTCCCAGTCCCAGTCTGGATGGTTCCCACTTCAGGACTCCAGCCACCATCCACAGCAACAGCAAGTCCTGATGCGGACGTCCGCGGACGACGTGTACGCAGCCACCTCCGAGGATCCGCTCCTGAGCCAGCAGCAACAACAGGACGTTGGCCGATGGGTTCAGGTTCAGCAGCACCAGCCAGCGTCCGATCCGTACGTCCACGACGTCGGCCGCCTCGTCCCATCCCGTCCCGACCCGGCCGTGTATCCATCTCAGCAGCCGCAAATGTACAGCCACGAGATCGGGATGGCTCCAGGAGTAGCAGGCGGAGGATACGCGGCGTGGCCGCAGGACTCGCGCCTGGCCGGCGTCCCGGTCCCAAACGGTACCGAGGACCAGTTTCAGGGCCAGTTCCTGGACCGTCAGCAGCAGCAGCAGCCGCATGGGATCGGCGGCGTCCACAGTGGGATGGCGATGATGGCGTCCGCCAGCCGTCAGTCACCGGGGCCACCACTGTACCATCATCACGAGGGCGTCCACCATCCACATCCACATCCGAGACGCCGGGCCAAGGAGATTTCGATCGGGCGCTGGAACGCGGACGAGCACAAGTGGTTTTTAAAGGGGCTCGAGATGTTCCAGGGCCCGGCCTGGGGCGAGATCGCGCGGCTCATCGGCACGCGCACATCCACGCAGGTGCGCACGCACGCACAGAAGTTCTTCACCAAGCTGGCGCGCATGAACCAGACGCTGCCCTACTTCGACGCGCAGATCCAGAAGGAGCGCGCGCGGCTACTGGCTCAGGGCACCAGCGTCACGCCCACGGCCACCAGCGGCGGCGCCTTCAGCTACGCGCTCAGCAACCTGTCGCCCCGGAAGCGTGTCAGTGGCGCCAACAATAGTCCCAGCGCCAGTGGAGCGCATATGGCGCTCAAGCGCGGCGAGTACGACGGCGGCGGCTTTGTCAGCAGCAGCATGAGTAGTCAGTACGGCGCAGTATCTGTGGCGATTAGCGAGTACCAGACCCAGGCACGGATGGCAGGAGGATACGACGAGCAAGTGGCGATGGGAGACAAGATGCGCAGCAGCGGTGGCGCTGGAGGAGGCGGAACGGCGGTGGCGGCGTACTACCACGGACCAGAAGACAGCAGTAGCGCCGATCTCTTCAAACCCAAGTACGACCTCTCGTGCGGCATGTCCCCACTACTGCGCAAGCCCAGGATGTACACGGACGCCGCGGGACACCCAGTGCCATCATCGTCGTCGTCGTCGTCGTCGTCCTTAGCATTAGCAGCAGATCCAGTAAGCGAGCACAGCGATGCGGTCTACGTGGCCCTACCCCCTCATCAGCATCAACAGCAACAGCATATGGGGTACGCAGGACTACCAGCGCACGTGAAAGACGACTTTGACGCACCCCGGCAGCACTATTCCATGGTTGATGCGTCCCAGCAGATGAGTCACCCCCACCAGCAGCACCATGTGTACTCTCGAGAGCCCGACATAGGCTACGGCATGCTGCACGCGGGCAGCTCCGTGGCGGACCCAGTGACAGTCGGAGCCACAACAGCAGCAACAGCATACCCCTGGGACAACGACGACGCCTTGCAACAGCAGCAGCAGCGGCAGTGGCTCGTAGTGCCGTCCACGTCGGCAGCGTCGTCGTCGTCGCATCCGGACACCAGCGCTAGCAACAATAACAGCAACAGCAGCAGCAGCGGCGGCTCGCTGGACGTCGAGTCGCTGCCGTCCATGAACAAGTTGCTCTTCCGCGGCAACGCGGTGGCGTAACGGATGTCTGTGTGCTTGTGTCGGGCGTGTGTTTCAAAGGTTTGTGTGCCATTTGTTGTGGTGTGAACTGGTCGCGAATGTGTTATAAGGCCAGCTGGATGGAAAAAGTACAAAAATAGCACAATTGCTAATGTTATAGGTTTACAAAACAAGCTTCCAGTTTCTAAGCTTGCTTGTGTGCTATCAATTCTGGGATTTTGAGTTACCCGCATTCTGAAGTAACAATTGGCGACCTGCCTGAGGCAAGTGTGCGTCACTCTCCAAAATGGCGTCGGATACGCGTCGCCGCAAGAATGCGAATGCCACCACCGCCGCCAGCAGCAGCAAGCGCAAGGGCCGCGGACGCTCTCAACAGCAGCAGCAGCAGCAGCAACAGCGGCAGCGCCATGCGGTCGTGATGGTGCTCGGTGACGTGGGGCGCTCCCCGCGCATGCAGTACCACGCGCTCTCGCTCGCGCAGATGGACGCGCGCCTGACGGTGAGCCTCGTGGGCTACGAGGGCGAGCGCTGCATCCCGGCGCTTTACGCGCAGCGCAACGTGCACTTCCTCACGTTCACGCCGCGCATGCAGCGCGTCTCGCGTAAGCTCTTCCTGCTGCTCGCGCCCATCAAAGTGATCGTGCAGGTGTGTCACTGTATTGTAGTGTAGTGCGAAGAGTTCTATCGTGAATGCTGCTTCTGCTCATGGGTTCTGACTGTGCTGTGCGTGTTTGATGTAGCTCCTGCAGCTGTTTTGGACCCTCTTGTTCACCGCCGGCAGCGTGGACCTCGTGCTGCTGCAGAACCCGCCAACGTAAGCACTTTGCATAATGTATATCCTTTTGCTTGGAAGAGTTCGTTGTTCATGATCAACTAACTGTACACGCTTCAATATATTGTGCATCGGTCACGACAGGATCCCGACGTTTGTTGTCGTGTGGCTCTGCTGCCGCTTGAAAGGCGCCAAGTTCGTCATCGACTGGCACAACCTGGGCTACAGCATCCTCGCGCTCTCGCTCGGACCGAGCCATCCACTGGTCAAGGTTAGTCGGCATAATGAACGAAAATCAGGCTGAGTGCTGTCTCTTGTACCAACCAAGCTAACTACTTGCCGCTTGCATTGCCTGTAGTTCGCAACGTGGATCGAGCGCGTCTTTGGAAGGAAGGCCGACGCGAACCTGTGCGTGACCAAGGTGATGCAGGAGTGGCTGCAGGACAACTGGCAGATCCAGGCGACCGTGCTGCACGACCAGCCTCCGCTCTTCTTCAAGCCGACGCCTCTCGAAGTGCAGCACGAGCTCTTCTCGCGTGTCGGCGACCAGATCAGCCACTCCAACGATGTACGCTTCATGGCGAAGTATCATCCTGTGTTGTACTGTCAAACTAACTGATCCTTTGTGTCAATCGAATCTGTATGTAACTGAAGCTGGTGTCCTGGGGATCCAACTCGGTTAACCTGGAGGAGACGCTGCTCACGCGCAAAGTGCAGGGTCTCTCCAAGAAGAAAGAGATCCTGCGCCGCGAGAACCGACCCGCGATGATCATCAGCTCGACCAGTTGGACCGCCGACGAGGACTTTGGCATCCTGCTGAGCGCGCTGGAGCTTCTGGACAAGCGCACAGCGGATCTGACGGTGACCGAGTTCCCAAACGTGCTCGTTGTCGTGACGGGCAAAGGGCCGCAGAAGGAGATGTACCTCGCGCGCATCAAGCAGCTGGCGTTCAAGCGCATCCGCATCGCGACCATGTGGCTGGAAGCGAGCGACTACCCGCTTGTGCTAGGAAGTGCCGACCTTGGTGTGTGTCTGCACACATCTTCCTCTGGCTTGGACCTGCCGATGAAAGTGCTGGACATGTTTGGCTGCGGAGTGCCAGTGTGCGCGGTCGGGTTCAAGTGTCTGGACGAGCTCGTGAAGCATGACAAGTACGTTTTACTGATACTAGTCTCTGTAGAGAGCGATGAGTTGTTTCTAACTGTTTTGAATTGGTGGCATGTCCTAGAAACGGTTTGATCTTCGACACGTCCGAGAAGCTTTCGTCCCAGCTCTTTGAGCTGCTCCAGGGCTATCCGGCCAACTCGTCCAAGCTGAATCGCCTGCGTGTCGCGCTCACCAACGTCGAGGTGTGTACTTTGCTAAACACTGTCTATTCACACGCCAGTTGTGTCCTTCCACACTCACGCATGCAACAATGTTGTTGTACGTACATGCAGCACTGGCCTGAGAACTGGAACCGCAACGCCGCACCTCTCTTCAAGAAGCAGCTTCACCTCACGTAGGTAGACCGAAGAAAACGCGAAGAGATAGACACACGCGTGCAACGCATGCCCAGTTTGCTGCATCCAACGTGGTGTCAGATAACGCGCACATTGAGAGAAATACGAAGCAGAAACGTTATGCTAATACATATGCGCATCGTCCGCCTCAGTCTTAACTCTCATTTCCTGATCACGTCGAGTAATGATCGTCTCGAACAAATGGACAAATTCTGTAGCTATATAACCATCACTCCCGCTTCCTCTCTTGCTGCATAGTGCAGACTATATGCTGTTGAGCAGGAGGCGAGGGGGCACAAATCATTTTTCTATTAAGTTCGCGCGAACTTACAAGTCTCATCTGGAGACTGCTGGCTTGGCTTCTATTCTATAACACAAATTGGGGGAGCAAACAAAAGCAGCAGCAACATGGCGACAACTTCCACGACGACCGCGGGCTTCACGCTCGGCATCTCCGCCGAAGACAAGCTCTCGATGCCTCTCGGTGCGTACATGTGCGCGCTACCATAGCGTGCATCTTTGTTGTGTGCTGAGTGTGTCGCTCTCGTGTTGTGTTATCGCGAGGATGGCTGTCTGAACGAGAGAGAAATCTGTGTGGTCTTCTTGCTTGGTAGTGAGTGCATGTTGGTGTTGAATGCATGCTAACTTTCTATACGTATGTACGTGTGCGTGTTTTTAATGCGATTCGTGCGTACAGACGACCTGATCAAGACGAGCAAGGCCGTGAGCAAGGCGAACAAGCCAAAGGCGAATGCGAATGCGAACGCGAAGCCAGCGGCAGGTGCTGCTAAAAAGAAAGCGGGCGAAAAGACCAAGAAGAAGCCTGCGGCAGCGGCAGCCCCAGCTGCCTCCAAGAAGAAGGCGAAAAAGCCGACGCGCCAGCAGACGAATGTGAAGAAGACCGTAACAGTACCAGTTTCGAAAGCGGCTGTACGTTATCCGTTTGTTTGTTTCGAATGTGCACTGACTGGCAGCGTCTTTGGATGGTTTGCTGATCTGACTGTGAGCCCTGGCAATAACAAACGAATGCTGCTGTATAGAGAGCGCGCGCCAACACCAAGGCGTCGTCCACTAAGCGCCAGGAAGTGATCAACAAGCGTCGTCCGGGACTCGTGATGGCAAAACCGACGCAAACGAAGCGTGAGGTGCCTGTCCAAGTGCGCCTCCAGAAAACGTCGATGCTGCGTGTCGCTCGTAAGGCGGCGCCGATGACGGCTGTTGGAAAGAAGCGCCAGCAGACGCAGCAGAAGAAGCAGAACAACACAGGCGCCACGCTCGATGTGTCGAATATCCAGCGCCATTTCGCGTCGCACCCATCCAAGTTCGACCTCCCAAAGGGAACGAATCTCCGTATCACCATCAAGTATGTGCTCCACTTGTCGCTCTCTTCTCCCATGACCCTTCATTGTGCGCGCCTTGGTTGACCTAATGGTGCTTGCTTGCTTGTTCTGTGATGTCGATGGATACGCAGCTTGAACAAAGTCAAGCCAGTCGTCGGGGCGAAGAAGTAAATGGCTGATTCTCCACGCGAGAATACCTCAGCATCCTCTGTGTGTGTATCAAGCTTCCGATGTTCGCGTAGGCAGTGCTACTTCGCCTTCACTCTCTCTTTTTCCTATTTTGTTTTTGCTAATTCGAGTGCAATGTGCAGCAGCGAGCCACCCGAAACGAAATCAATGCAACACATTAAGCTCCTACTTGGATGAAGGTCTTCGTTGTTGTCGCTCCAAGAAGACGTCCTCATATCCGCCGTGTTTCCTTTGCTGTCGCCCACTCCCAACCAGCGTCCAGTTTTGATTGAGCGTTTCAACGGAAAACTGCCTCGTCACACAAATCTCCCGTTGCGTTGTGTGTGGTCCACGCTGTGCATATGTACGTCTGCAAAAATCTTCGGCGTGACTCTTCGCAGCACAGGATTGCGCGATTCTGAGCAATTCTGAGAAGCATGAGCAGCATGAGCAGCGGTGTCAGCGATATCAGCTCGCTCGATGAAGTGGAGAGCGAGTTCTCCTACGATGACGAAGCCAAGGTCTCACCGGCACCACGGCGGTATTCCCATGAGTCAGCTGTGGCTTTCACTACCCAGACTCAAGCGATGGTATCAGCGCCACGGCGCGTCTCCACTCTTCTCTCCGCTCCGAGGATTCGTAGTAATGCTCCGTCACCCACGCCAAGATTGCGACGTCCAGTTACAGCCCCTGCGCCTGCGACCGTCGCTCCTGAATCCTCTGACCGACTGAAGCATTTGAAGATCCATATGAAGCAGCTGAAAAAGCTCTACAACGAGGAAGTGCATCTGGAACAACTTGCGGCTCGCGATGCATTTTTTCAGACGATGTGCACATCGAGTATCACTCTTTTCCGGCACTGCGCATCTCGAAGTCGATTTTTCACAGCTGTGAAAGCACTGATGTGCCAATACCTCCCGGCGTCGAGTGCGAAACTGATTCAGATCGAGAGAAGCGGTAGCAGCAGCACAAGCAAGCCTTTTCTGGTGTTACAGGACAATCAAACTTTCGAAGTGACGGAGAGCGACTCAACCGGGACCGGGATCGCTGGAAACGCTGCGCATGCAATGACGATGTCGTTGAACAGTGATGATCGGATACCACCAGATTTCTCGCACTCGTCTTCCTCGAACGGCTCTTCCTCTGCCTCTGTAGCCCGAACGTCCGATGAACCGATGTACAGTTCTGTCTGGCTCGAATCGCTTGCAGACTGCATTCTTCCTAGCACGAGCGGTCATCTTCTGCTGCTTTCTCCGATCCATTCGCTGTATCGCCTCGGCTTCCACCAGGAAATCGACTTGACTGTGAGGAAGAAAGATACTGATGGTGCTCAGCTGCTGGTGATGGGGCTGAAGAACTCCAAAGGGTACCCGATTGGTGTCGTCGAAGCCATTGTGCCGGACGGATCTCAATGCAACGTCGAGTTCTTGGACGCATTTGGCATCCTCCTTGCGACGGCACTTGAGAGCAGGGTGGCATTTTGCCGCTCAGTTACAGACACGCTGAGCATCCAGATCGTTGATGACGAACCAAGCGGGATTGATCCAGGCCAGCCAAGAACAGATGATGCAGCGAGCGGTCTGCAGCCAGCTCTAGCAGTACCACTTCTGGAAAAGTACGGAAGGATTGACCTATTTGGCGGTGCGGCAGTTTTACCAGAGCAAGATGAAGCTCTTCTGCGCTCATTCCAGAAGCCAATCACGCGCATTTGCAAAGAGAACCGCGATCTACGCCAGCAAGCGCGCGAGTTTGAACACTCGCTGGTCGGGCTTAGTCAATTGTGGGGAAACTTGAGCGCTGGTTCTTTTGAGACTGACCTCAGAAGCTCTGGATGTGAAGAGTGGCAGCCAGTCCGCGCGTACTTCGCTGATTTCCTGGATCGACTCATCGCGGACAATCACTCAAATACCACAGAAGACAGCATATCGAGCGCTCAGATCCGTTTGCTGTTCCGTGGCGAAACAAAAGAGATATTCAAGCGAGCGTATGGAGGTGTGGGTGGCGTTGAACTCGACGACTCTGCCACGGGTTTGTTTTCTGGCGCTGATGGCCAGTTCACTATCCTCCAGCAAGTCATGGACTCCAACGAAGCGTTTGAATCTGGAGGAGCGATGCTCGTGTTGCCTATTTGCGATGGAGGACTACAGCAACGCAATCGACACACGGAAGGTGCATCTCGACCTCCTTTACAAGCGAATGCTGCGATGATCGTGGTCTTACCCGAGGCGAACAGCTCCGATGTGACGAAACCCTCCTTCGCAACCATGATGAAGCTTCATGTTGCGCCTTTGCTGGTTCAGTTCGCCGAGCACCTCTTGTTTAAGTTAAGGCAGATCGATCACACGCTTCTGTTGCAGCAACGACTGGAAGCGATGAGTGAGCAAGAAGTGGCGCTCACCACGCAGATCACCGATGGCATGATTCTGAAAGGGATTACCCATCAGTACTTGATGTGTTCGTCTCTGGAAGAGCTCGTGATGTGCGTGAACTCGCTTGCTATATCAAACGAAGACCTGAAATCAGCATTTGTCCAAGCGACGCTGTTCATTGCATCGTACTCAGGAGCCAAAGAGTCGTCAAGTCGAAATCCATTGGCGTCGGTGTGGACAATGGCTGAGGATGTGAATCCAGGTATTTGCGAGAAGATTGAACTGGCTGGCGAGCCAAACGCGGGCGAGCTGCATGGAAGTGGGATTTCAGGGTACGTTCTCTTTACCCAAGAGGCGCTGAGTTACAATAGCGAGCATCACGCTTTTGCCCCAAGCTGGCAAGATCAACAGTCCCCGTCGTCTCGGTTTGAGCACAACTGTTTCTATGCAGTGCCCCTGACTATTTCAGCAAGCGCGCCAATCGGAGTGTTGGAGTTTGCTTTCGAGTCCGAGTCGCAGCGGGAGCGCTTTCTGGAAGACCCAAGGTTGCTGCATACCATGACCGAGGTTACGTCGCAGTTCATCTCACTTCATCAGCAATTTATCGGGCGAGAGGACAGTATTCATCAAGAAGTGGAAGATGCGAAGGACCTGCATAACCAGGTTTTGCAGAGATGGGTCAGTTTTGTCGCAAAGTGGCTGGCATTACCAGTGGAAGACTTTGACACGTGGAAGCGCAACGTGTCTGTGCTGCTGCTCGAGCTGTTGCCGTCGCGCGGCTATTTCGTCAACCTGCTGTGCTCGATTCGGAACCAGACAGACGAAGAGGATGCGGCAGTGCAGACGATTCTCAGTGATGTGAACCACCCGCCGCATTCGTCCAACACGCTGAACGTGCTGAATCGAGCGATTCTATCGACGTGCGTGGCTTTCCCGCTGGAAAGAGGACATGCGTCAGGTGACATTTCCGCTGTGTACGGCGTTCTCGCTTTCTCGAAGAAAGATGATAAGCTGTTTACAAGCGAAGAGAAACCACTCGGCGCAATGGTGTCTTACCTACTGAGCAACCAAGTGATGCTGTTCAAGCAAAGGGGCGAGTTTGAATCCGCGGTCAGAAACTACGAAGAGCAGTTAGCAAATCAAACCGAGACCATTGCTCGGATCAGCGACAGCAACAACGATCTTTTGCGAGATCTGCTTGAGAAGCAGTCACTGGTCAAGTTATCCTCCGTTCGCTACGATGAGCTGTTGCCATCGATGAGCATCGAACAACTTTGTGAAAAGGCTATTCAGTCGATCAGCAGACCCGGCGGCACTACGAGTGAGTCCAGTGGTCAAGCATCACAAGCGGAAGCGAGGTCTGTAATGAGCGTGCTCGTGTTTGATGCCAGCAACGAGTGATTCACTCTCGTTGGTAACGGCTGTCAGCGGATTTCCGTCCCTGTCAGTGAAAACGAAGCAAGTGACGAGCCATGGTTCAGCAAGCATCGTATCTCCACCCACGATGTGCCTTTTACGAAGGTTCCTTCGAATCTGATCAAAGCTCTGGCTTCCTGTCGACCAAACGAACAAATGGACTCGATCGCGATAGTACCTGTGCGCGGCTGTGGTGAATCAGAAGAACAAGAGCTGTTTGGATTGATTGTCCTTGCAAGTGGGAAAGGGTCAACCGACGACTATTTGGTCGATGTAGCCGAGTGTTTCAGAAAGATGTTCAGATTGAAGCGTGACTCCGACAATCGGAATACAAAGCAACAACATCTCAAAGGAACCGTCAGTGCTCTTCGAACTGAACAGCAAGCGTCAAATCTGTGGAACGCGCTTTTCAGCTTGGCACACGAGCTTTGGTCAGAGGTTATTGGCGTGTTGAGTTCGTTTGGAGATGTTGAAGCGTGTAAGCACCAGCTCAAGAGCCGACTGGCTGGATCTTTGACGAAGATCTTGCGTGACCACGTGGATTTGAATCGAGTAGAGCTCACACTTGGCAAGAAGCAAAGCGAGATGATATCCAGCGCCGATCTCCCCATCCCAGTGCATGCTACGGAGTCGACATTCGTCAGAGAATTGGTGGTAATGGGTGAAGAGGAGGTGTTTTTGGGAGTGCTCTGTGTAGTATGGAAGCCCGAAGACTCCACGTTGCGGCAGGAAAATCTGCTCGCGTTGCTCGAATGGACTGGCGTGTTTCTCCGGAACCTTCTGCACCACTGCTTTGTGTTTGAAACAATTCAAGCGCGCGCGAAGGGCGCGGAGGCTCAGCGCAAGTCTCTTGAAGTGCGCGAGCACAATCACTCAGAGACGATCGAGCGGATGGAAGAGCAAGAGCTGCGGTGGCACTTGGTTCGACAAGTAACGAGTGCTTGCGCGTCAGTTGTGCATAGTGGGAGCGATATCGACTCTGATGCCCTAGACGCAGATTCACCCTGGTATCGACTTTTTGCTGCCATTCATTCATTCAGAGGCCCGCAGTTCAAGCTGTGGCTTATGGATGAAACAAGCACGGTTCTATGGACTATTCTGGATGGAAAGAAAGAGACAAAAGCTTTCCCAGTCCGAAAGGAGAATGCATCAGCGGGAGCACCGGACCACTTTTCGATTGTAGAGCTCGTGCACGATCAAGGCTCTCAAGGCTCAAAAATGGCTTCTCGAGTCGTTCTCGGTGCACTTGAGATCTTCAAGACTGACCAACCGCCCAAATCCGAGCAAAACCCAAGCGCAGATGAAATGGTGGTCCAGCAACTTGTGATCGTGCTTTCCCAAACTCTTCGCCTCGTGAAGCAAACCAATGAGAAGTGCCACTTGGAAGATAACATTCGGCATCTTGAGCTCAAGGCAGCAGCACGCACAGAAGAATGGAGGCACCATGTCAACACTCGATTCAAACAGCTGCTAGCGATTCAGTCGAGAACGAGCAAGTTTGTTTCGAGCAAATTGAGTCCCAAGCCTGGATCGAAAGTACTCGAGATTTGGTTGAGGGGACTGCTTGAAGTCGTGGAGAATTCGTTCCAGCGCGAAGGCAAATTGTCTCACAGTGGCGAAGCTGTTTCCAATGGACCAAGTATCCTGCGACTCCGATCATTCTTACTTTTTGAAGATGAAAGTGGAAAAACGGAGCGCTGCATGCCTCCTCTGCTTCACTCGTGCAGAATGGACTGCGGCATGTGCTTCACTTCGACGATCATGAGAAATATTCAAGAATTGGAGCTCAGCATGGAGGAGAAAGGAGAAAAGAGCTGCTTAGCTCTTGGACTTCGCGAGGCGGAGGCCCAAAGTACTGCAGCGAGACACCCTGCGCTAGAGCTCTTGCTGTCCGAATGCCGAAACGACGAAAAGAGGCGACAGAGCCAATCTATGTGGGGACTCGGCAAGCATGGTGCTGTCATCCCTGCAACGCATCAACTTCTTGTGAAGACTGTTCGCCAAGATATTCCAAACATGGGGGTGGTGCGGGTTGTCTTGATTGGAGTTGTGGAAAGATCAATAGAGATAGATGACGCCAGCTCCTCACTCATGTTTAGCTTCTGTGGAGAAACAGTGTTGGACGCCGTTCGACAGCTTGTGCACGCTACCGCTCAGTATGAAAAGGAAGGCGATCTCGGCGGAGAACTCCTGAAGGCAGAGAGAGAGCTGAGTGAGTTGACACAGAAGCAAGGGATTCTCGGAAACGCCATGGAAGATATTGGATCCATATTCCTATCAACTGTCGGCTCGGCGAGCTCTGACTCGGGGTTGAAAGTCGTGCTTGGCAGGGTTTTCCAGAGGATAACTGGAATGCCTGTGAAAGCTCACTTGTGCGCTCGTCTCGAAATCTCCGACCTCGCAGACGAGTGGATGGTGACCGGCAGCAAAAACGAGAGACAAACAACGCAAGAACTACTCCAGTGCGTCAAGACAATAGCAGCGAAAACGTCGGAGCTGGATTACAATATGAACAGGGATACCGTTGGCATCAAGGCGAAGAGGGATGACAGTGGTGGTAGGCTTGTCTACCTGCTGCGTGGTGCGGAGGATGCTGTCATTGGTGCTTTGGTACTGGATAGCAGCGCAAATCCGATTGCCCAAATCCAGAGCGAGTTTGCCAGCACTATCAAATCCGTGCTCCAGGTTGCTGGAGCGAAAGTGGGAAGTGTGCGCAACAAGTTGAAGCATGACGCTCAAGTGCAGAAGATATCACAAGAACGCGATCAGCTGTTGCTCGACAAGTGCCAACTGGAGCTCAACTCGCTCGAGATGAAGAACCTTCTGCACAACAATGAAGCGAATCTACTGAAACTGCAAAGTCACTGCGAGCAGGTGGTGCGTCCAACTAACGAATCGGTGCGCACGTTTCTTTACGAGTTCAAGGACTTGACGTCTCCCAACGAAGTGCTGTTGCACTTGGGCCACGCTATCACAAGTCTTAAGGGCGTGACTGGAGTCCACTTCGCAATGTTTCACGAGAAGACACAAAAGGATCCATCAACGCTGTTCTCTTCCGTTGCCAAAGACGACAACAAGCGCATCGTTCGATCTACTGATATCCAAGACGCGATGCAAAGGTGTGTGAAGCAAGGCGAGATGATCAAACTTTGCATCAAGAATCAAAGTAAAGATATGCAGAGCGAAGAGGCAAGCAACTGCTCTCAATCTGCCAAGTGTGCGATGCTCTATCCGATGCCGTTCCCACAAGATGTGCACGCACAAACCAAAACTGAATGCGAGAGAGTTGATGTCGCAGAACCTAATCCAATGACGAATATTGTGGTCATCGTGCTGGCGGTTGCACCAATTTCAGTGAACTCAGCACCATTTCTTGCGGAAGGCGACTCCTTGATGTATCAATTGGAGCAAGTCGAATTGCTGCTTCGTCTAGCGACCATGCGTTGTCACACGCTCGTACAAAGAGATCTCTGGAAGCAGCAGCTGGATCTGTTGGCTGAGAAAGAGAGCAACACAGAAGATCAAATTCAGTTGATGAGTCTTAAATGCGACCAGTGGCAGGCGAAACACGAATTCCAGACTCAGCTGCAGCGGGGACTGGCACATCAATTAGCGCTTGGCTTGCCTTCGCTGCATTCTGGTGCAGCCAAAGCCGCGACGTCCAAGCAAATGATGGAGATGTGGCAAGCGCTGTTAGAGATACTCCACAATCGACTGAAAGCTGCATTCCGGGGCCGCAAAGCAGTATTATGAAGCAGTGTGCAGCTGTATGGCGCAGTTCAAGATGGGAATTTCTTCTTCACGTTCGGTAAGAGTACTGGAGCAAAGACGCGACTCCAGCTGGTCGCATTCCAACAATGCATCAAGAGTCCAGCTCACCAAGCGATTTGGAAAGCTTATGCCAGTGAAGCGGTTGCCGAATTCAGATGGCGTGACGACGAATGTGTCGATCGCGAAGCTGCAAGCGAGAGCGTGAAAACTATGTTCCCTGTGATGAGTATCACAAACGAAGAGGAGGATCAAGGACATGAAAAGGTTGTTGGCGTACTGGAGTTCCGTTCAGAGCAACCGCTCGACGAAGACGAGAAGGAACTGGTGCACGAGTTCCTGACTTGGCTCTCATCCGCAGTTTATTGTATTAGGCGTGCAGTTCAGCGGAAAATGCTGCAGAAACATGCATCGCGGCACGGCGGGGTCTCCACGACCACTAATCCTCACCTTCCACCGAGAGAGAATGTGCGTTCTGCAAGTCTCGGTATCTCCTCGCAAAGTCTGGGACTTGCGAATGCGACGTTGCCCTCGGCTCGGCGAAGTCGCGAGCCAAGTAATCCGTTCTCTGCTGACGATGCTGGAGTGAGGGATCGACAGGATCTAGAGACGGAGAACTCAAGCAATTTTGGTGCTGGTGATGAAGATGAATGCGAGAGCGAGGGCGAAGCTGCGCTCTGGAGGAAGAAGAGAGAGCAGTTACTTTCTGGTATCGTCACTCTGTTGCTCAGACTGCAAGAAGCGAGCGATTTGAGAGCACTCGTGAAGACTGTTCGACACGAGATGAAGAGGCTCTGGACTTGCCACGCAAAGAGAACCAGACAGAGCATCCACGACTGTCAGTTGATTCACTTCGAGGGCACTGGAGCAGAGCATCAGACTAGTGCGAGGTCTAACAACGACGATATGGAAGTCGCGCCTTGGGCCAGCGAATTGATGAAATCAGGATACAAGTTGAGAGGTACGGCCGAGTTTGAAGTTCTCCAAGGCGTTGATCCCAATGCGCCGAGTGGGAGTGGAGAACAGTTCCGGCTGATCTGTTTCCCGGAAATCAGCGATCGAGATGCTCGTTACTGCTTCCTGGTCACGGGCTCGTACTTGGATGATGTGTTTGATGCTGACGACGAGCGTGTTCATTTGCCCCAGATCGCTAGAGGTGTTCAGCGGCAACTCTCCCAGTTGCACAGGATGGCTCGACTTCAAGAGGAAGCATCTGAGCTGCAAATAATCAAGCAGGAAAGAGCAATGTTGGTCGCGAAAGCCAGTCAGCTGGAGAAAAATGTTGGCGACATGTCCGAGTTCCTCGAGTTCCAGTCAGCACTCAACGGGATCGAAGGCGAGCGCGCACTGAGCAACCTCGTGACAGATTATTTGAAGAAGCTTCTCCGACGCGAGCGTATTGTGTTCTAGGGCGTGGTTCCTAGATCGCACACTGGAGCCGAGCAGAGCCTTTCATTTACTGAAGCGCACATTGAAGAGGGGGACTCTGTCCAGTTTGTGACGTCAACTCTAGCGATGGACAATCTGCTGCGCTTGCGAGTGTTCTCTCCGCATGCCAGTGGAGCTGAGCTGCTCGCGATCTGCATGGCTCGAATGGGGACTAAGTTGCAGCCGCTCGATGTTCACACGCAAGAGTTACTAAAACGAGTGTCTCCAATCATTGGATCAGCAATGCACAGACTTCGCGTACAAGAGAAGCTGAGCCACCAAGTGCACGTGATCGACAACGCGAAGTCGGAAATCGAGCGTTTGAGCAGAGAGAACAGAAAGCTTCATAGTCAACTACAGCAACAATCGCACTGCAAAGAGGATTTCGACGTCCGACTTGGCGACCAGCAGGCGCTAGTCGCAGAAAACAAGCGGCTGGAAGCGCAATTGTCGAAAACGATGGCTCGGTTGGACACCTTCGCCCGCGAACGAGAGGAGCAGCAGTTCGAACTAGCGACCCGTGAAAAGGCGAATGCGAAGCTAATATTTCAACTGGACCAGTTTGCGAAAGTGGAAGCCCAAATCCAGCACATGGATGGCGAAAACAGCGCGTTGCGCCATCGCGAGAAGAAACTCGAGAAGAAGGTTCTGAAACAACGGCTCCAGCTGCAGCAGTTGATGAGCGAGGTGGGGCATTTCAAACAAAAAGAAGAGTTTGACCGACACGAGATCGCCCAGCTTCAGCGCCAGGTCGCGGTTTTGAATGAGAAACAGCGGCACGCCGGGGTGACAACAACGAAGGAATCGCTGCTGCGGTCCCAGTCGAGTCGCTATTACCACCACATGCAGCACCAGGTCCAGAAGCGAAAGCAGATCAACTTGGCGCAAGAGTTGCGGCAGCTGACGGCGATGGAGGTACGTGAAATGAAAGCTCGCAACCGCGACCAGAGAGTCAAAAACAGTCGACAGCTTCATACTCAGACTCAAGAAGGAGACGCCCCATCGAAGCCATCACAGCCGAAGATCCACCTTTCATGAAGCAGCCGAGCCGAGTTTACGACACTAGGGTCTAGGCTTGAACAAGAACAGCGCATCTCGGCAACCAACACATACACACAGAAAATGCAAGTTTACTACGAGTGAGCAAGCGATGTCACCGAGTTCTGCGACGCTTGTATGGGATGGCACAGTCTGGTGTGCTCCTTGTTCAAGAAGCCTGTTTCTTTCAGTTGGTCCACCAATTCTATTCCAAGTTGCGAAGAAGCAAAAGCAGCTAGCAGGTGCTATTCTGGTCTCCCCCAGCGTAAGAACAAGTCCCGATTGGCTGCAGCTTCGCTGTGGTTTCATTTTCCTTGTCACCGTCGAAGCAGCACCGCCTTGGTTTTCATCTCATACAGAGCGGTGTGTACGACAAGCGCACCATCCACCCACAAGCATCAAATTGCTTCACTGCTTCTCTGCGACTGCCTGCGCCAATCCACTAGAGCCAGGAAGGTCGCCAGCCGACGATGTGCAAGTCAAAGGTGGCTGAACAGGACTTGGTCTCCGGGGCCTCGGCACCTCAAAAGAGCACGCAGCAAAGCCTAATAGACCATCTGAAGAGTTCCGTCTCGAGACGTACCTCGAGACGTACCTCGCGACGCGTGTCACTTAATCGAGCGAAATCGGAGGCAGAACAGTTCCACGTCCGGTGTTCAAAACGTGTTTTCGCCTTGTGTTGGCTCTGGATCCTGGTTCTGTACTCGATGTGCGCCGCGTATTTCTCAGCGGCGGCATACCTGTACCTGTATATCATGCCACTGAACATCGGCTCGAACCTGCGGCGATATGCGCTGAAGCTCACGCTAAAAGATTACACCTGGATCGCGTATGCGCACGGTGTGTTTGCAGCGCCGCACGGCATCTGCGTGCTCCAAATGCTCTATTACTCGCTCATCTACCGGAAACTGGTGTTCGAGTCGTCATTCGCGTCCAAGATCTCGAGCTCGAATCTCGCGTCGCGACTGCAGTCCAAGATGATGTTCTCGAAATACTGTGGAGGGCTCAGTCGCAAGATCTTCTACTGGCGCAAGTGGCTCTTTGGACACACGGGGCTCTTCGGGCTCGGCGAACCGCACTTCCGCACCATCTTCCTCATCCAGGAAGCGACGGAGATCGTGCTGCAGACGGCGCAAGCGTACCGGATGAGCTGCTGGCTGCCGCGAGTGTGGCTAACTCGCAACTACGTGGCGCTGCTGGTGTTCAACTGCTGGTCAACGACGATGATCCAACGGTTCACGGGCAACAACCTGCCACTGGAGAGACTGCTCGTGTTCCTCGCGGGCTTGCTCACAGACCTGACGGCGATCATTGGTATCCCAGTCGCGCTCGCGTGGCCGTACTTTGGCATGTACGTTCCCGAACGCTCTAACTTCGCTCGCTGGTGCTGGTACGATGATGTATGGCTGATCAACATGGTGAACGAGTCGCAGATCATCCTCGTGACGTCCGTGTGGGATATCCTGGCGAAACTGGTGTTCTCCACGACGCTGCTGATGACGTTCATGGTCGTCAAGTCGCTGATCAAGCCTGTGTCGACGAAGATTGGTAGTACAATCGGGACCACTGCAGTGATGTCTGCACCATCGATCCGCGCCTTCCACTCCACGCCTTTGGATCCGATCAACTCGACGCTCGTGGAGTCATTTAATGCAACACCTGTGGAGCCGATGACCTGCACTAGCACTCAAATCAAGGACCTGACGGCGGGAATCGCCAAGTCCAAAGGACCGACATCTGTTGTACCTACTCCGAGTCTGCTGCGAGGGTTTGTACCGCGACGATCGATGATCCCAGGGACAACGCCTTTGGCGGGATCTCACTTCGCAGGTCCGCGCTTCTTTGAATTCCAAGCCCATATCGTGCACTGGGGACACCGCCTGTTTCTACTTTGGGGACTCGCGGTGCTTGCGATCCAGATCCAGGCCGATAACCTACCTGAACCGGAACTCTGCGGCTTGCGAGTGCGTCCGTGGTTCCAGTCCAAACTGTCGTGCTCGCTGCTCGAAGTGGACTGCTACAAACTCAATATGACTGGCGAGGCTGAGGAGATCAAGTCCGCAATGGACAAGATGAACCAGCCGATCTTGGCGCACGTGGTATTCCGCCATTGTCCGAACCTGCAGATGCCGCCAAACTTGAAGCTGCTGTCACAACTGATCGGTTATAAGGTATACAACTCGACGCTGACTCGTTGGGACTTGGACGCTGCACTGACGAACACGAATCACCCGTACTTGACGTTCATGTTCATGATCAAAGTGAACATGACGGAGTTCCCGATGGGACTACAGTCACCCGACTACCCGAAACGACTGACCGACCTCGAGTTCTCTGTGACGAACCTGACGACATTGCCTACTGATCTCCACACCAAGTGGCCCAAGGGGATGGTTCTCGTGCTCGAGAGAGGGAAGTTTCAGGTCGTCCTCGAGACGCTCAAGTACCTGCACGTGGGTTACTTGGCGCTAGGCGAGAACAACTTCTCGGAAGTGCCTGCAGAGCTCTTCACGAATTCGTACGCGAAGACCGTGTGGGTGAACGCGAACCCAATCACGCATTTGCCTGCTGACGTGGCCGTGCTCTCGGGGTTGGCCAAAGTGCACGTCGTTAACAGCAACGTGTCGGTCGAGACGCTCCCCAAGTGAGTGGCGTCCACGCTGCTGACCCACGGGACGTTTGTTGCTGGCAACACGCCGCTCTGCGCCACGATCGCCAAGCTGACAGCTGCCACGGGTGGCGCCGACATGAGTGCGCTGGGCGACCAGCTGCAGAAAGTGTACAAGAACGTGGTCTGCACGCCGTTCTCGGGCGACCTCTTCTCCTACTATCCGCTCAGCCTCGAGGACAAGTACAACACAGGAGTGGAGCTGGTGCAGTAGCCAGGGTATAACCAGCTACTTGAATCAACGCGTTCAAGTTGAGAGGGATAGGAGGTCTGTTCCCTACCTAGACAGCAGGTCGCTGAACAAGAAGGCAGGGAGAATAGGAGCATGGATAGTTTTCAGCGAGTTTCAGCATCCAACATTCGAGCACATTTTGCAAAAAACATCCAACATTTGTACAATACTCCCCTCCTCCGCGAGCCATCTTTTTGAAGTTGTGAAGCAAGAAGACCGAGTGGGAGACTTTCATTCGAGGAGAACATGACTATTTGAAGGAAAAACGTCGAGAAACGCTAGAAACCCTGATCGAATAAACGTGAATATTCATATGGGGCTCTGCGCTCAGTATACCATTTCGCAATTTTAATCCGGGAAATATACCAGTCTCAAAATATATGCGGTCAGTATACCATTTATGACATTATGCTCCAATTATATGCGAAAAATATACCATGAGGTAGTTTTCAAAACTCTTCTTTTGTAAATGCGGGGAATATACCATCGG
>JAASFU010000400.1:0-24279 GCA_023333955.1 Globisporangium paroecandrum | reverse complement strand
TTGAAGAGCCAACCTGAAGAGAACCTCAGCGCCTTGAGCCCTTCAGCCGCCGACGGCGAAGCGCTTTGCAGCAGTTCAGCTCGAATCTTGCGCGCCTTTGCGCAAATCGTGGCACCGTTCACGAACGACAGTTTCAGGCGCTCGCATTGAGCGATCCAGCGGAGGAGTTCGGTTTCAAGGCGAGGGGACCGAACGGGTTGGTTGGTCTTCCGCGAGGCGCTCAGGGTGGCGTTGCCATCTCTGCTTCTCAGCACATCCCAGAACGTAGAGATGGCGAGGCGACGAGGGAGCTTGAAGCGTTCTTGAGCCCACGCGCACACCATGCGCTGTGGTTGCTTAGGATGAGCAGCATGATGCTCGCGGAGCGCCAGCTTCTGGGCCTGCGTCAAGCGAACGCGAGTCTTCGTCGTCGACATGCGCTGGATGCGCGTGGCTGCGTCACCTCCTCGCTCTGCGTGCTTCTTTGCTTTTTTTGGAGAGTGAGCCATGGCGCGCGCGCCAATTTTTGAACGGGACAAAAATGATTGAGATTTTATATATATAATGAGAGGGTATGGTGTTTTGGCGGTTTTCCGGTAGTGGGGGGCTGTGTATATCCACCCTGTGATCGCAAAGGAAAATGCCAAACTCACCCAATCTCACCCAATCGAAATGGGTGGCTTTGGGTACTTTAGGTTTGGGTTTAGACCCTTTCTGATCAATTCGGAAATGAATTGGCAGTGAGCTGAAGTACCAAAAGTCAAGCAGCAAACAACCTGCTTTTTTGTGAGCAAACAAAGAGAGAGATCCGAACAGGCTGACAGGAACGGCGCAAATGATGGCGCTGCGACAGGATGTGAAGGTGGCGGCGACGTCCGCCGTGTGCGAGGAGGCCTCGCTGCAGGGCACGATCTCCATCGGTCGGCAGTGCGTCGTGCACCCTAAGTGCGAGATCCGCGCGCTCGCGGCGCCCATCGTCATCGGCGACCGCAACATCCTGGAGGACCGCGTCGTGTTGGAGAGCTCCCCGCAGGCGCCAGACAGCAGCAGTCCCGTGATGGTGGTCGGCGCCGACAACCTCTTCGAGTCCGGGAGCGTCGTGCGCGCCAGTTACATCGGCAACGGCAACTGGTTCGAGCCAAAGGCGTACGCGCAGGAAGGCTCGGTGATCGGCAATAACTGCCTCATCGGCAGCGGCGTGGTGATCGAGAAGCACGAGCGCGTGGCCGACAACTCGGTGATCGTGTGCGTGCAGAACGAGCGCGGGAACCTGAAGCGCATCGTGCGGCAGCAAAAGGACTATCTACTCAAGGCGCGCGAGGGCCTCGTGCAGAAGTACATCGACACGTTCCTGGACGCGAAGAGCATCTTTGCGCTCGAGAAGAACCATCGGTTAGTGCCGGTGCTTCCTGCAAGCAATCCGTAAATTAAGCTGCAAAGGCACGTATGAAGGTGAAGGTGGAAATGTGTATTGCATGTACGCTTGAGTTGCCGATGCTTCTGATGGCGAGCTGGTTGATCGCTCCTATGATGATGCTCCATAGATCTTGCACCTGGTGAAAAGACCGAAGTCCTGCAAGGTATGATGAGTTCGAGGCCCAACAGGAAAAAATGCAGTATTAGCCAGAGGGAGCAGACTTGTTAAGTCCCATGCCCAGGAGGTGAGGCGCTCTTTCGAAGCCCATTCTCAGCCGCTTTTCCAGCTTTCGTCCAGCAACTGGTGGAAATGTGCGTCACTCGCGATCGCCAGCGAGATGTTTGCGTACACTTCGAGGAACTCGCGTTTGGAGATCTCCGCCGACGCGTTCTGCATGTCAGATCATACAGCAACAACAATAAATGAGTTCACAGAACTTGAACCCTGAGGAGCAAGATCGCACACTTGCAACAAACCTGCAAAGACCACATGCGGCGGTACTCGGAGACAGCATCTTCTGCCGAGAGCTTGTTGCTGTGAACACGAGAGTCGATGGACGGATCATACAGCCCACAGATCGCACTCAGCGTCAGCTTACCGTCTTCTGTCTGGCGAGCCAAGCGATCGTACGTGGCTTCGATCTGCATTTTGCGGTCCGAAGTCATAGGTGTCTGTCGCAAAGCTGCCAGCAACCCATCGAGCGGGAAATGGCCCGTGTTTCTCTGAACAGAATCCACACATTCATTCGGAGAACCAGGTTGAAGTCCATCCATCCGAGCGAGGTCAACACAAATCTCGTATCATACAACAAACAGGTTACAGAGTACAACAGCAAACCTACCTTGTCGAGCGAGTCGAAGAATACGTCGAGGTGCTCGTCGCGCAGAGGGAGCTTATAGCTCTTGATCTTCCATTTCGCTTCTTCTCGGTTCAGATGGCCCGTTCCCCTCGCGTCCGCTCGCTGGAGCTCCACGACGAACGTTCGGAACGCGTATAGACTCTCAACCACGAGGCACCGCTGGATCACGAACGCCACGGACACGGGACTGGCAAAGTCCGGCAGCGAGCGCTCATCCAGTGCTTCCTGTGGAGACGCCGCGAGCAGAAACGTCCACGTGTTGGGCGGCAGGTTCAGTCGTCCTTCCGTGTCGGCTGTGCGCGTGCCGAGCACCTCGGCGCCGATGTTGTGGTGCTTGCCGGCGTTCTTGGCGCCGTGGGCACAGACCTCGAGCTCGACTCCGAAATCCGTCGGCTGTTTGTTCTTCGGGTCGGCGAAGAGCGGCTGGCCTGTCATCTTGTGCACAATCGCGATCGCGTCCCCAGAGCGCACGTGATTGCCAGCTGCGAGGAGCTTCTCGGTGCCAGCGAGGTCGGCGCGCGCACAGACCCAGAGCGCGCTGCTGTCGGGCTCGGCGCTCATCCACACGCGCTGGTTGTACGTGATCGGACTCATGGAGCGCTCGGTCTTGAGCCCCGACTTGAGAAAGAGCGGCGGCTTCATGAGCACGCTCTTGTCGTCCACGAGCAGCGCCTCGTTGCACATGAGGAAGAAGGGCTCGCCGTAGCAGAGTGGGACTCCCTTGGCGTCGTATGCGAATCCCAAAGCCTGGCTCTCCTTCCAGCTCTGAGGGGATACGATTCGAAAAGTGTTTCTCGCGAGCGCAGCCATATTCTTCGTGTCATTCGAGAGCGTGACCGCGTACTCGTCCGAGCCAATGGACGGCGTCTCTTCAAAGACGTTGCAACAGAGTAGTTCACCACCACTGAGGGTGTCACTGCCCTGGTCGCCCTGGTGCAGGACGCCCACGGCGTGGTTGAAGTGCAGCGCCTGCTGGAGGTCGAACGAGCGCGGCACCTTCTGATGCAGGAAGTCGCTCTTGAGCTTGTGCGTCGCGAGCAGCGAGCCCTGCTTCTTGCGCAGCTGGAACTCCTTCATGCGCGCCTCGTCCAGCATCAGGTCCTCGTTCCAGTTGCCGATGCGCGTCACCGACGCATAGCGACCGGCACCGACAAGCTGCTGCGGCGTGAACTGCATCGTGACGATGAGCGACGGGCTTTTGTCGATCAGGTTCTCTCTTTCTTGATGTGGCTTGTTGGCTTGAAGTGCTGTTATAATGGCTGGAGGCTCACGCTGGGATTCTCGAATGAAGAGCCATCTTGACGGCGGTTAGCCTGGCAAATAGGCTCACCAGTCGACGGTTGGGATGCGGCTTTCAGTCTAGGGCTATGCACCACACAAAGATCCCAATAGACTCCTTCCTACAAATCTCCAAATGCCTCACCACCAATCTCAACGCAATCTGCTGCTCGTGGTAGCTCTCTCCATCTCACTGAGCCTTGTGTTGGCCCATCCAAGCCTCATCTCGTGCATCTGCAGCACGACGCTCGCGACGAACGCGGTCGTGAAGACCAGCACGGCGGCGTCCAAGGGCCAGGCGGCAGTGTACGTCGTGCCCAGCTGCGTTTCGGACGTATTCGCCGAAACGGGCATCCGCTGGTACATCGACGGCCCCATGGACCCCGCGATCAAGTACTGGCGCCATGACGCAGTCAACTTCACGTCGGGACGCGCAACCAAGCGCCTTATCTCACTCGGTTACAAGTGCTCACGCACGCAGCTCTACGACCCCACCGAAGCCGACCTCTAGCAGGAACAGTCGCACCAGCCAAGCCAGTCAGTCAGATAGGAACTAGGAAGAGCATTTGCACGAATGAACTCTCATGTTGCGTCCATTTTACCTGTAACCTTATCATCCTCATTCTACCTACCTACCGACCTCGTCTTTCATTGCGTCTCTCTCCATCTTAATATATGCAAAAAGGGTACTTACGTGTGTCTGTGTCTCTGTACTTGGTCCTGCTGCTCACAGATGCTTCTTCTTGTACTTGATGAAGCGCACGAGGTTTAGATGAGTCTCCTTCACGTGGGCCGCGAGCGCGCGGTCGATGTCTTTCTTCTCGGCGCGCAGCTTGGTCTTCACGGCCGACGCCGTCTGCTCCAGCGCGCCAAGCAGCTGCACACTGCGGAAAATGCTGTCGAACTCCTCGTCGCCGAACACGTCGAACACGGCGTTGAGCGCCTCGGCGGCCACCTCGAGGCTCGCGTCGTTCAGACTCGAGGCCAGGCAGCGCGCGATCACCTCGATCTCCGCCGGGTTCTTGCTGCGCTGGCCCACAGAACCGATCATGCCGATCGCGTTCATGCGCGTCTCGACCGAGCGCGCCTGCAGCGCACTGGTCATGATCAGGTTCGCCTCGCCGGCGCTGATCGCCACGTCCTTCTTGGCAGCGACCGTGCGGCGCAGCGCCGAGCCCATGGCGGCGGTCGTCGCGGCCTCGATGTCGTTCGTGGAGCTGCTCAGCTCAAAATCGAACGGCTTGTCCGAGTTCTCGCTCTTGATGTTCGCAAACAGCGTGCAGAGGTTGCGGAACACCTGTGGGACCACGTCCTCGCCCAGAGCTACGTAGAGATAATAGAGTTAGCCAACGCTATCGTAGTAATGGAGCCGCACGAGCTATTGAAAATGCCAACATACCTTCCCAGGACACGGTCTGCACCAGGTTGTTGACCGCGTTCACCACTCGGATACGCATTCGCTCGAAGTCGGCAGCTACAGAAATACAGCGATACACGCGATAGAGTCAGTACCACAGTCTTGCATCACTACGTCTAAGACTGATCGTATGACGCACCAATCGCGCGGTGCAGCGCCGGGATGGACACGAGGCCCTGTAGGATAACGACCGTGAGCTGGAAGATGCGGCTCGCACCCAGCGCCTTGGTCGCTGGAGTGGCAGGTTGGAGCCCTGGCGACGAGGACGCCTCGGTGTCCATCTGCGACGCCGCGTACGCCTCCATCGCGTCTTCGTCATCGCTCGCCCACTCGTCTTCGTCGTCATCTGTCAGGAGGCAATCACAATAGTACAAACATGAATACGAAATCAGTCATTGGTTGTCAGCCCCATAGACGGATGGTATCATATAGAAACACAGGACGTACTCTCGTCGCCGCCCACCGCGAGGTCCGCGACGAGCTCGAGCGCGAGGCTGAGCGTCTGCACGCTGTCCCGCCAGCTGCGGTACTTGATCTGCGCATTCGTGACTTGCTGGCGGTCGTCGTCCGTGATCGTGTCGTCGTCCACGTCCTCGTCGGCCAGAACGGACTTCTGCGAGAGCTCGTAGTTCTCCGACACGTTCTGCGCAAGCTGCATCACGTTCACGGCGTCGTATGCAAGCGCGGCTTCGATAACAGGCAGCAGGCGCGCAACGTTGGCCTCCGCCTCCATGATCGCGCGCACGTTCATGGCGATGCCGACTGCGTGGAGCTTCACCAGCAGTGTGAGCTGCTCGCTCTGGATGATCTCGCCGATGATCGTCTGGTACGCGGCGCTCGAGCCGAACACTTCGTTCAGACGCGGGTTGCTCTCTGTGATTAGCAGCAGCAACTTGAGCGTCTCTAGGTGGAGTGACACGTGCGCTTTGCCCTTCTCGGCGATGAGCATGATCGGCTCGAGCAGCTGGCCCTGCGTGAGCTCGTTAATCGCCGCCTGACAGCTTTCGCAGAGGTTCGAGAGCAGCGCGACGGACTGTTCCAGCACCTGCACGAGGTGCAAGTCGTTTTTCTCGAACGTCTCGGCCTTAGCGCTCTCCGAGATGATCTTCACCAGCGGCGTGATCACGTTCTGCGACGTCATGAGCTCGCAGATCTCGATGCCTCCGGTCACACTGATGTTGCTGCAGTTGCCATTCAAGCAGGAGCAAAGCCACACATAAAAGAGTCAGTACCTATGCGTTGCGATGATCGCCATTCGACTATCAATATCGAGAGACGAAGATGGACGTACCGAATAGCTCCGATCGCGTGGAGACGCACCATCTTGAGCGGGTCCACCATGCGCGGGATGAGCTTCTTCAGGAGACCCGCGTCCACCATTTTCGTCAGTTTCTCGCGCATCTTCTTCTCCTGCTCGTCATCTGAGATGTCGCCAAACATGGTCGCGAGCGCCACGCACGTGGCTTCACGGATCGACCCCTGCAAGTTCACGAGCTGTTTGCACGTTCACAATCACGAAAACAATCGTCAGTGCAATCGCGTCTATAGCATCAGCACAACGATTAGCAGGACATACAACATAACGGCGCACGTACGCCGCGGAACATCTCGGCTTCGTCTGCCTGCATCATCGAGAAGTCGAGGTCGCTGTCGGCGTCGAGCTCGGCCTGCGAGAGCCCGCCAGTGGGCGGCACCTGCTTCTTGTGGGACGTGGAGCGGAGCTTCTTTGCCTTGCCCATGCTGCTTGTGTAACTGGATCGATCGATTGACGGACGGACTGACTGACTGACTGTCTGGCTGACTGTCTGGAGTTATAGGACGCGCTAGTCTGTTGCTGTTGCTTCAGGTCACACTCACGCTCACGTACGCACACGAAGAGAAGGAAAGCTCGCTCGCTCGCACGCAAGTCAATTGCGCTGGACGTCCTTTCAAACTTACCACGCCAGCCACCCACACCCACCTCATGCCAATCAATCAAAACCTAGAACCAGAGCCTTTCACTTCCCAAAATGACGTAGTCCACCTTAAGACAGGTAATGTGGTACACACCATTGTATTTCAATTTATCTGACATTATGTGACCCACTTCATTTTAATGTGGTCCACGCCACGTGTGGTTGAACTTTCGCGTGGCTGGGAAGAGCTCATCTCATCCCATCATACGATTCGAGTGTGACGCGGCGCAGCGTGATCGATTGAATCTTTGGCTGGCAGATCGCTATCAGAAGCCCGCGTCTGTCCCATTTCCCAAGAGCAACACTGCAGCAACATGCACGCGATCCTCCGCACCACGGCGCGCTCTGCGACCATCTCCAGCGCCTCTGCGCGCACGCTCAGCAGCAAGCGCAACGTGCTCGTCGACCGCCTGCGCCAGGAGCTGCTGGACATCGAGAGCGCCGGCACGTTCAAGAGCGAGCGCATCATCTCGTCCCCGCAGGGAGCCGAGATCACGGTGCAGAACAAGAGCGTGCTCAATTTCTGCGCCAACAACTACTTGGGTCTGAGCAACCACCCGCAGGTGGTCGACGCCGCCAAGGACGCGCTGGACACGCACGGCTTCGGTCTCAGCTCCGTGCGCTTCATCTGCGGCACGCAGGACATCCACAAGCGCCTGGAGAAGGTGATCTCCGAGTTTCACGGCACGGAAGACACGATCCTGTACCCGTCGTGCTTTGACGCGAACGCCGGGCTCTTTGAGGGCATTCTGAACGGCGAGGACGCGATCATCACGGATGAGCTCAACCACGCGTCCATCATCGACGGCATCCGGCTCTGCAAGGCTGAGCGCCACCGCTTCAAGCACATGGATTTGGCGGACCTCGAGGCGAAGCTGCAGGCCACGCAGCACTGCCGCACGCGCCTCGTGGCCACGGACGGCGTGTTCTCCATGGACGGCGACGTCGCACCGCTCAAGGAAATCTGCGACCTGGCGGAGAAGTACAACGCGCAGGTGTTCATCGACGAGTGCCACGCGACGGGTTTCTTCGGCGCCACGGGCCGCGGCAGCGACGAGTACTGTGGTGTGCAGGGCCGCATTGACGTGATCAACTCGACGCTGGGCAAGGCGCTCGGCGGCGGTACTGGCGGCTACACCACGGGTCGCCAGGAGGTGGTGGACCTGCTGCGCCAGCGCGCGCGACCATACCTGTTCTCGAACTCGCTCGGCCCGCCGGTGGTCGGCGCGTCGCTCAAGGTCTTCGAGATGCTCACCGAGTCGTCCGAGTACGTGGACAAGATCCGCGAGAACACGCACCGCTTCCGTGACCGCATGACCGCCGCGGGCTTCACGCTCAAGGGCTCGCGCGACCACCCGATCGCCCCTGTGATGATCGGCGATGCGCGCCTGGCGTCCGAACTGGCGGATGACATGCTCCAGCAGGGCATCTACGTCATCGGCTTCAGCTATCCGGTATGTACATTACAACACTGTTGACGCGTATGGATTCAATGGTGGGCTAACTGTACAAACTCTCATTTGTGCATTTTGATAACCAGGTCGTGCCAAAGGGCCAAGCGCGCATCCGCGTCCAGCTGTCGGCGGCGCACAGCCTCGAGGACGTCGACAAGGCCGTCGACGCGTTCATCTCGTGCGGCAAAGCCCGTGGCATCATCTAAAGAAGCAAATGTGAGCCTCACACAGCTGTAGTACCGTCTTCAGCGCTCGCTGCGATGTTGACGAGCGACGGCAGGTTCTTGTTGCGCTCTAGGATTTCGTGGATCTTCATGCCATTCGACAAGTTGATGCTGTTGTTCAATAGGAACCAGTCAGCCAGTCAGAGAAAGAAGAAGAAGAAATAGCATACGTTCGAGTGTCATCATCATCATACGACTCTCGACAGATCCACAGACTAAACATAAGGCAGTACAAAAAGCACTCGTTTGACAGCACGTACGTTGCTCCCCAGATCCGCAATCCCGCGATCTCCTTCTTCTCTGTCATGAGCGGGATCAGCGAGTCATCCGAATTCCATAGCAGCATGCCCGCGCCACCGATCTCCTGCACCGCTCTGACAAAACAAATACGAATGGAGAAAGCCATCGGTCAATAAAAAACCGGAGCGACAGCTTCATGGTTCAATTGGACAGCTCATACTGGAGTAAGTACGTACCTCATTTTCGCTCCGAACGAACACTTGCCTCGCTTCACCAGGACAACGGCGCGCGCAGCCAGGATGCCGAGCCCCTGGTGGTGACACGCAGTGTCCTGGGGATACGCCATGACCGCGCGGTAGGGCATCGACGGGATCTTGCCTCCAAGGAGCGCGGGCAGAACCTGGAACTCGAAAGTAGATACTTTCGGGCTTTCTGCTGTTGCGGATGTGTTGACGAACCAGAACGTCATGTTCCGCCCTGCTTTCTTGAGATTCTACACCACTCACACAACACACAAAGGTACGGAAACGAATGACCATCCAGTGTTCGTACAAAGTGACTACTTCAGTACACTAGCTGGCTTCACGGACCCTTGCGATTGTCAACTCCTCGTTTGTCAGAGGCGTTGGGTCAGCATCGAGCACTGAGAGCTGGCTCGGGTCTTCCACAAACATCCTCACCACTGGCATATCACCAAATTCACAATTTTATGAGATACGGGAGCTCCTTCCAATACTGGACATCGATATTATGGATAGGCAGAAAACTGCTCGCACCTGGTGTCTCGCGCTCCATGACCGCCGTGACGATATCTCCGTCCACTTTTGAGACCCTAAATTACATATCCCACAACACTTCTAAGTGAGTACAGATTGAGTGCAAACAATTCACACAGCTAGGCTCCAACTCACATCGTCATTGGCAGCGGGACGTTCCCGGTGGTTGGCACTCCCGGGGGAAACCGCCCCTCGCCCTTGACGTTGTTCAGCACCAGCACGGCTTTCCCATTCGCCCGACGGACATGGTCGGCCTTGCCCATGAACGTGCAGCCGCCTCGGTACACCACGTGCATGACATTCATTGCAGAATTCTTGGCATTCTCAGAGAGCGGCTGGGAGGCGAGGAACGGGTCGGCCTGCACCAACTTCATCTCGCTCGACTGGCCGTGCTCGTCCAGTTCGGGCATCATGCTCCAGTTCACGAGGTGCAGTCTCACGTGCCATCCGCTCAGCACTTGAGGTTGCACGAACGCGAGCGTCCAGTTCTGAATGACGTTTACCAGCGACGTGTTCGCATCCTCAGCCACCGTGCGGGACTTCGTCGATGCACACAGGAACATGAGCGTGCGTGGCAGCGAGGTCTTGACGTACGCTGCCACGACCTCGTGCGGCCCCATCTCGGTAGTGTTGACATCGTTCAGCTGGATGAGTTGGTCTCTCGACGCGATGATGCCCAGCGCATGCGCTCGCAGCGTCGGCTCCAGGTAACTCACAACGGTCTTGTCGGTCGTGTGTAGGTCCCAATTGATACCAATTGGGCCATCGCGCGTAAACTCGACTTCGTAGCGGAACTCGATACCTTTACCGCGCTTCTCGTCTACACGGCTGTGCGGCGTCATGTTCAGTCGCTCCATTTCCTCCAGCTCCAGCTTCTCGCGCGCCTCGCGCTCCAATCTCGCGTTCTCGTCTGCTACGCGGTGGTCCTTCTCCTCCTGCTCCCGCGCTGCCTTGTCGTTCGCCGCCGCGAGCTGCTTCTCGAGCGCTTCCTGCTGCTTCTTGGCGACCGCAGCTTTCCACTTCTGGATTTCGTCCTCGCGCTCCGCAGTTGTCGGCTCAAAGTCCAGCGTCTTCGGATGGAAGATCTCGATGCGAGCGAAGCCAGAGAGCACATTGGTCGTCGCATCTTGCTGTCCAGAAACGGACTTGAACAGCGGTAAAAGCATCACGCTGCCGACTGGCGCGTCGGTGATTTCCTCGAACGACTTGAGCGATACTTCAACACCATCAGCACGCACAAGCCGGTCTGTGGCATGTAACGCTGGCACTTTGTCAATGGTGTGCGGATCGCTGCTTCCCGTGGTGCAAGTTTGCTGAGCTTTGCCCGACTGCGATTGCTCCAGTACGCTCTTGATGCGGGAATCGTGATACTGTGCTGAGAACTCCATATCAAGACCCTGCACTTTCGCCACTTGAAACGGCACTTGGAAGCTCAAATTTATGGGAGTAGATGAGGCCTCGCCCTCTGTCGCATTGTCAGTCGACGGCGGTTCTGTGGTGGACGACGACGGTGGTCCTGTGGCATCGCTGGAGCTACATGTGCACAGGAAACATACGAGAGCTAGCGTCGCCCAGGTGGCGCGTAGGCGGTGCGCTACTCTGCTTTGTGGCATCTGCTACTCTGGTCTGCTGGTGATATCTGTCGATCAAAGAGACTGTTTTTAAGATACGGAAAGCTGATTTGCCTCTTCGCAACCTTTCGATCTTGTTGTGGTCCACCTCACAAATCTTCAAGCACCTCTCAGCGAATTGACTGAGCGGTTGTCTGGATTTTCTGGAGCAACATCCGAGTATCTTCGCATTTGCGCATCATATCGAATTGCCACTGGTTCGCGCTGAATGAAGCTCGGGGCACGAGCTGCAAGTTGTTGGGCGGACGCATTTTTGGTGCCGTCGATGTTGTTGCTACCTGACCGCCTTCACTCATGCTCGACCCAGCTGCTGTGGTTGTACCTTGAGTGAACGTCCTCACACGTGCAGCGATACCCAGGCCTTTGAGGCTGCTGATCACTTCACGCCCGTCGCCCGAGCTCTGCGCACTGCTGCCACATCCCTCGTCCCCAGCCAAGCTCAAGCTCACGGCTCTGGAACTGTTCAGCTTTGCGCGTCGTCGTCTGTCTTCGAGAATGCGGCTTTTGCGGTAGTAGAGCTTCTTCAGCGTCGCCATTTCGATGAACGTGATCCCCAGTGCCGCAGTGATCACTTCAATGTGCTTCGTGAACGCGTTGAGCAGGTCGCCATCGGTGTTGTACTTCATGATTTCTTTCAATCACGCTTGGAACCGCGAGACGTAGAGCTTCTTCTTGACTTCGTTTGGGAGACGCTAGAGATTATGGAATGTGGTACAGCAGAACGATCAACACCACGAATGTAACAGGGACGCATGAATAACATCAAGCCTTGTAGGCATGCACTCGCCGCAGAAATAGGTCGAAAGTAGAGGTGCGAGTGATCTTGCTGGTGCCAGATCAGCGACTGCTTGTACGACTTGTTGAACCGGAACGTCGCCTGCACGGCCATCACGGCGATGAGGTTTTTCTTCGCATTGAGCTCCATCCGGAAGAGGAACGAGTACACGCGGGCTTCCACGGTCGAGAACTTGTTCTTCTTGATGGTAATCGAGAACAGCAGAGCGCTGACGCATTTGATGATGCACGCTGACATCGCGATGAGGAACCGTCCACCGTAGCTGCGCGGAACAATGTCTCCATACCTACGATAAGCAAACAAATCCGACACTCTGTGGTCAGTGCCGAGCAAGCATGATAGCGATTCGACGCGAGTGCTCGCACGTACGCGGTGCTTAGAAACGCGGCGATGGTCAGCCAGAGTGCATCGCTCCAAGCAAAATGGAAGCAAGTCATGTTCTTAGCCCCACCGCCAGAGTCATTCACAACGCTGCCAGCAGTAGTCACGCCAGTCGGCTGCCAATAGCAGCCTCCATAAACGCTCTCCACGACGTGGACGAGAAACGACATCAGCGCCAGGGAAAGTGCGTAGATCACCAGGGTCTTCGTCATGGGGTCGTCGAAGACTTTCTTCAGAACGAACTCGTGGTAGGTGAGCTCTGCACGGATCGCAAGAAGGAGTCGAAACCGATATTCAGATCAGCAACATGCAGAGCCACACACATTTGAAAGGAAAACAGAATTTGCACTTACCAAGATTACCCGTGAAACACGCCACTTTCTTTTTCTGCCGGATGGGGTATGGAAAATACAGAATGTGGCGCCAGAACACCGTTCGCACAATGACAGCGACGCTGAGCAGCATGAGCATTTTCGCTTGCCTTCGCGGTACAAACTCTTCAAGTCCCGGGTACGGAATCACGAAGGTGAACAGAAACTCCAGCGCATACGAAGCGATTTTCACTTATACCCATTGAGCAAAGTGATGATAACCACGTTATAAAAAAGAAGGGCAAGAGAAGGAAAATGGCTTCAGGAGGCTCGTACGAGTTTGCCTCGGAGCGTTTTCTTGATCGCATTGTAGCTTTGCGCCGCCTTGTTTCTCAAGTATCGCACGCGCAGCCACCCACACGCAAGCGACAGAATGGCAACGCCGATTCTCAACGCGTTCACGACCTTGAATGGCTCTTCCGAGATCAACGCTGCGCAGCCGTTGAACTGCAAGCACGCTCTGTTCTCACGCTAAATACTCACAACGACATCATGTATGATGTAGGGGTGTTGGTGCCCTCGCTTGCATTGGCATATTCAGGCGGTTCTTTCACAGCCTTTAAACGTACCCAGCGTGACGACCTCGAAGACATTTCCAGCTGAATCACGGACAACACCAAGATCGTGACTTCCAAAATTACCACTAGCGCATCGCACGTGAAGTACGATCGTTTCTAGAAATTCCGAGAGATGGTGATGTGCTGCGCCGTTCGGCATCGCCGTAGTCCCTGGAAAGCAGTTGCCCAGCTCATATAGCGACTCTCTGTTCTTGGACTTTCGTTTACCTGGCTCCCCTTGCGATGGTCATCCGACTTGATACTTCGCGAGGATACACCAAGACTCACTGTGTCAATGCAAAAGGGAGTCCTCATCGGCGACGACTTCGCTGGATGCGGCATCTTCTCCCGAGCGATCGCGAAAGAAAGGAGCGTCTGGTTTCCGTGATCCTTGGGACTCGTCCAAAGTGAGATTGAATGACAAACGCTGCGGCGCTAAACCTATACGAGAGAGTGGCGAATTAGAAGGTGAAAGCCCAATGAACGAACGACAAGGGGGAGGAAAGGCGTCGTTGGTTATGGCTCTCACCTCTTTCTGCTCGTTTCTTTTCTCACCTGAGTCTTGAAACTCCAGGTTGCAGCTCTCACTTCGTTCTTCAAAATAGCTCGTCATGGACGAATCGGGACTGGATTCTAAGAGTACTGAAGCCAAGAATACTGGAACCAATCCCAAGGTGTCGGTATCGGTGATAGCCTTGAGCTGTGTGGCTTTAGGGTATCTTGACGTTTGTCTAGTCTGCGGATAATCGTTTGTACGATCCCCCGTCATATTCGATCACTCCCTTATCTCCAGTCACTCTACCGAATCAAAGATGGTCAGGTCGTCGCCGGATTCGTGAACTTCATCTTTGAAGGTGACAATGGATACGCTCGCTGGTCCCACTTTGTCCTTCATGGTAAACTTCTCGACTTGTGATCTCAAATCATCGCGCAGCATCAGCGACTTGACAGACCGATGAAGAAACACTGCAGCGTGGAAATGGTTGACTCGAAACGTCGACTGCTATTGCTTTCGGACTTTTCTGCGCGCCAGGTACTTTCGCCACCGCTGCTCCAGGTTTAACGTGGTGGGCAAGACTTCGAGCGATTCTTCGCTTAGCTGCAAAGTCGATGGGTTGCATTGGTTAGAACAGCGAGTTCTTTGCTTCGATCACAAGAAAGCACTTTCCATATCTCGTCAACGATGAATTTGCCGATCCTTCTTGCTACGTCATTGAAGAACACTTTGTTCCCTCGAAATATTGGAATGTCCAAGATTTCTACAAGTGTGCACGCGCATGGTTAGTGGCGAAGCAAACTCAGGTCATAAATGCATCGTGCAGTATATATATCAACTCACCTATCAGACATTCAAGGTCTTTTGAAGTTGGCACTGGGTTCTTGCCGAGTCCCATGGGCGGTTCAAGCTCAGCGAGGAAGTCGGAGAGAATGTGCCATTCTAGAAACCCCGTTGCTTCAGGGTCCAACGTGGACCACGCTTCGACAAAGTTTTCGTACTGCACAAACAAAGAGTAGCGTGAGCACTACATTACACAAAATACTCATGCCATGTGCCCGCGACATCTCTTGCCAAATACGTACATTGTGTGGGGGCAGAAGTCCATCCATCCGATCTTTTCTTTTGGCAAACCTCTCCAGGATCACAGCAATGAAGATGTTCAGCAGAATGGACGTGACCAATAGCGTGAAGCTGTACAGGTAAAAGATCGCAACGGGTGATCCGCAGCCATTCAGCGACGTGCAGGTGTCGGTGTTGTTGAAGCCATACATGTCTGGATCGTACGGCGGGTCTTCAACACAGTCCTCTTGCGATGTGAGTTCGAACATCAAGTCATTCCATCTCTCTCCTGTAGCGCAGCGAACCTGAGTACATGGAACACAATATCCCCAGTTATCAGTATCAAAATTAATATGAACCAGAAAAGCACGAAGCATTACACAAATCGTACTAGAGTCACCATCGCTCTTGCGATTGTCTGGAAGTTTACAGTCTCTGTGACAAGATCGCCAAACTTGATTTTCGCGAAAAGCTGGACGCCCATCGCCGCGTAGATGAAGAAAATCAAAAAGAGCAGACCGCCAATGTTGACAAGAGATGGCAGCGTGATCAACAGAGTGTTGAATAGCTGACGAAGCGAAGGCGCCGATTGGACAAGGCAAAACAGTCTCCCTGCTCGGAAGCTTCGAATCGCTGCACTAACTGAACCGACGGAGCTACCACCGACCAAAGTATACAGCATCCCCAACAGCGACCCGCAAACAATCGCAAAATCGAAAATGTTCCATGAATCTTTCCAGCAGTACTTGCCGAACCCAGTGATTTGACAGCAGCTTCCGCAGGGAAGACGAACGCAAACATGTAGTTGGAGTATTCAATCGCCGATCGATACATGTCGTTTTCTCCAAAGTAGTGTAGCGCCATCACGAGTGTGTTCAGCATGATGCATCCCATGATAGCGATCTCGGCGTTTTGGTTGCGAGCAAGATGAAAACACACCCTGCGGGTTTTGTTTTGCGGCGCTTTCATTTTCGCATTGGACGAAGGTTGAGCATCATTTCGTTGATAATAAGCCACTCGCGCTGGGTGCTGGAAAGCAGATACGTTCCGTCCAGCTTCTCCTTCATCTTGTTGAAGTTTTCGATCGCCACACCGATGAACAACTGCATCACGGAAAAGGTCTCCACAAGGATGAATGCGATGAAGAAGAATGCCCATCCTTCTCGGTAATTCGGAATAGGTTGCATGTCAATTTCCGTCGCGTCTACACCAGCGAGCATCACGTCCACCCACCCTTCAGTCGTCGTCATTTCAAAAAACGCCTGGCATCCCTGCAAGACATTGTCGAAGCCTTGGTGAATGGTTTTCCCTCATTTCGCCCCAAGAAGCCCGCACACCAGTTTCGATGTGACTTGGTCGCTTGCCGACACAGTTTGATACACCATTGCGGCTGTCGAGTTGAATTACGCTTGCTCATCGTTAGTCAGGTTACTCCACAGTCGAGGAAACGTGACGATTTGTTGCTGTGCCGCGTCAAGCGCATCAAATTCACTTCCTCTGCAGCCGTACAGCTTCCCTTTGAGATTGTTGACCGCCAAGATGCTGAAAATCGTGAAAACTAGCAGGCAGACCACAATCACATTCACGATTTGCGGTATCGAAGCGATCAGTGAGCTCACGACGAGCTTCAGCCCAGGATTGCGATTGATCATCTGCAATGGGCGTAGCGCTCTGAACGTCCGCAGCGTCTTCACAAACTTGAACCTGGTGCTTCCTTCGCTCAGCGAAAATGCTGCAAGAGTTGTGATGACGAAATCGATCACGTTCCAGCTGTTCCGCAGATACGCGTTCTTGTCCAGAAAGAATCCCAACGCGATAATTTTCACGTCAACTTCAAAAACGAAGAGCCCTGTCAAAATCATGTTCAGCCACGACAGGATAAAGACAGACGTGTTCTCTGGCGGATTCAGGGGATTGTCGATCGCCAAAGCCACAGTGCTGATCGCGATCAGCACCAAGGAGATGTTGTCGAACTGGGGATGTGTGATGAATTTGGTTGCCATCTTTCGGATTGGGTTGTCCAGCGAAAAATCAGCAGCAAGCGACCGGTCAGATTCGCCGGGATATCCTTTCGCGTCGACACCGATCGCTGGGGTGATGCCGATTGATCTTGGAATATCTGTGATGGGGACGCAGCTAGTTCTCGTCGGCTTTTACCAGACATCGGAGACGTGTGGAAGGGTTGAACCATCGTGCGTTCATTCTCAGAGTGGACGGAATGGTTAGTGGCATGTCTACTCTCGCGCTCAGAGCGCATCGGAGCCACTCGAGACCGCTTCTTCATCTCCTCACGTGCGTCTTTCTTTTCATCGTCAAAAGGTTCCTCAAAATTTCCAAGCAGGATCGCGAGGAACAGATTCAACACGATGAAGTTCCCGAACACCACCAACGAGACGAAGTACAGCACTGCCGACCAGCCAGACGAGCGCCACCCATCCATCATGACCACATTCCAGTTCTCTCCGGTCAAGATCTGGAGTAAAAAGAGGCAGGTAGGTTAATGATCATCTTTCAGACCAACTTCCAGTATAAAAGGTGCAGAGTTCGTACCTGAAACACAGTGACCATTGACCAAAGGAGCGTGTCGAAATTTGATCAGTACAATAGTTCGTTAGAAGGCAATAGCCCGCCAAGTCCAGCGCGCAACCCAATGCGTACTAGCTGTGACTTACAGACGAGTTGATGACCTCCTGCAGGAAATCGTACGCGATGGAGATGGTGTTCTTCCCAGCCTTCTCAGGGGCGCCAGTTCGCTGCTTCACCTCCGCTTCGACTTGGAATTTGGGCAGAGCAAGGCCTTTCGCTGTGCCATGAGAAACAGAAATACTGCTTCTCTTGCGCAACTCCGCGTGGATGGTCATGGACACCCGCGACTCAGTCGACGTGATGTCGAATCAACCAGCGCTCACGAGGCCAGTTTTCCCGCTCAGATCGATCGGTACAAACGCGCGCGTTCGGCCTCGTCCGCGTCCTTCAGCTCTCAACTGTCGTTTCTGTTCTAACTCTCAGTGTGCGTTCTGTCGATCGATCCAATCGCTAAAATAAGCCACAGCAAACGCGCGCAGAGACTCATCTTTAGTCGCTCGCGTGCATCCATTCCAAAGGGTCGTCACGACGGATGACACCACCATGGGTCTAATAATATCCAGCACCAGATATTAATGACCTATGGTTCATTGAACTCGATCACGGCCTGCTTTATCTTTCCGCAGCGCGAATGTGGGAATGTGGACCTTCCTTCCGCCCGCATCTGTTCCACACAGAGGCTCTCTCATTCAGAACCATCAGCATGTGAGTGAGTTGGTGGACTGCAGCAACACAGCCACTGCGATCTGCCTGGCATATCATCAGCAGACGCTGTGCACACAGAACTGTAAGCATTTAAGGCACGCAAAGCGTCGTAAATACACAGGTACCACCATATATCCGTGCCACGCAGATGTGCGTGCGTACGTACGAATCCACAGTCCCCCACTTGGCATCATGCGCTTCCGCATTCATGTTCAAGCTGGTAGTGACCATCACTCTATTTCAATTCCCAAAGTTGTAGAGCGCTCTACATATGAGTTCAACTAGATTTGGGACTCCAAATAGGTCCAATCACTATCCTTGAAGTGAACGGGCGTGTTTCTAGAACAGCGGCTTTTCAGCCAATCCGAGCGCTGTCCGCGTGGTCCACGTGGCCATATCCCGAACAGATTGGATTGGATCGCGAGCGGATAACGATTGCCATGAATGGTGCTCATTTGGATTCTTTTTGGCGACTGCGAAAATAAGAGCAAGCGCCATGGCGATCACGACGAAGGCGATGACGATGGCGGCGATGGCGCTGGCCGTGCTCCTGTGTCTGTTCACGGACGCGCAGGCAATGTACAACAGCAAGGGACCCGTGAAGCTCCTCGACCCGAAGAGCCTCCGAGAGATGCAGGTTCGTTGGGCTCGCCATTGGTTTCGGATGAAGTGTATTTGAGCTACACAAGCTGATGATGTTGTGTGTGTGATTGCAGAAAGATTCCGGTGTGTGGTTCGTGGAGTTCTACGCGCCGTGGTGTGGTCACTGCAAGAACCTCGCGCCAGAATGGAAGAAAGCGGCGAAGGCGCTTGAAGGAGTCGTGAACGTTGCCGCAGGTAATGTGGGGATATTAGTACGATTGAGCTCGGATTTAGAGTGCTGTATCTGAAAGCTAGGTGATATGATTGCGTTGTGTTCGTGTGCTTACAGTTGATTGCGACCAGCACAAGGAGCTCGCTTCGCAATTTGGCGTACAAGGATTCCCAACAATCAAGGTCTTTGGCGAAAACAAGAAGTCGCCAACTGACTACCAAGGGCAACGCACTGCGCAGGGCATTGTCGACGCTGCGATTGCGGAAACGAGAAAGATCGTCAAGTTGCGACTTTCGGGCGGCGCGTCAAAGAAATCGAGCTCTTCGTCATCGAACAACAAGAAGAAACCGTCGTCTTCCTCGAAGGGATCGCAGGACCCGAAAACTGATGTTGTGACGCTCACGGACAGCAACTTTGACGACCTCGTCTTGAACAGCGGCGACGTTTGGCTTGTGGAGTTTTACGCGCCATGGTGCGGTCACTGCAAGGCGCTGGCGCCAGAGTGGGAGCAAGCTGCGTCTGACCTGAAGGGAGCTGTGAAGCTTGGCGCATTGGACGCGACTGCTCACGAGAAGAAGGCAGCGGAATACGGAATTCGCGGATTCCCGACGATCAAGGTGTTTGGTCCTACTGCTTCGTCTGCTGATGACGCTCAGGACTACCAGGGTGCTCGTACTGCCTCGGGTATCACCTCGTACGTGCTCCAAGCTCTTGAAAAGATGGGCGGTGGACTCAAGATCAAGGAGTTGTACTCTGCTGACGTCCTCACCGACTTCTGCAGCGGCAAGTCGAGCTGCGTCATCGCTGTGCTGCCTCACCTCACTGAAAGCGGCAAGAACGGTCGCGAAGGCTACTTGAGCACCTTGGAAGAGGCTGCGAAGTTGGTGCGTGGCAAGCCGTTCAAGTTTGGTTGGATCCAGGGTGGGGACCAGCTTGCTTTTGAGAAGCGCTTCGAGTTGACGTTCGGATACCCTTCGGTTGTCGCGATCAACTTGGACCGCAAGCGCTATGTGGTACAGCGCGGCGCTTTCTCGGCGCAGTCGATCGAGACGTTCTTGCAGGGAGTGCTTCAGGGCAAGGAGGCGACTGTGGGCTTTGGCGAGTTCCCAAAACTGAAGACTGTGGAGCCGTGGAACGGTGAAGACGCCAAGGTGGAAGTAATTGAAGATGAAGACGACGATGACATCCTGAGCGAGATCCTCGGCGCCGGTGGTGCCGACAAGGATGAGTTGTAAGAGAGACACGTGTGTGTCTTAGTGCTTGATGCAGTGGGAGGAGATGCAGGCTGACTTTAGCAAGTCCTCGTATGCACCAGACGATTGATCAACACTTGAACAATGAACAAACCCACAGAGATTTGATTGTACAAACCCTTTAAGATACGTCCATGACGAAGGGCTTTTTGTGATTCCACAGGTCGTGCATCCATAGGTACTGCTCCGGGTGCTTCAGGATGATTTCCTCCAGCATCGCCGCGTAGCTATGGGTGATGCTGGCGACCTGGAGCTGCTGCGAGTCTTCACCTGTTGTCTGCAATTCCTGAGCACCCACCTGACGAATCGTGAGCTTGAAAGGTTTCAGCGAGGGATTTGCCGGCGATTCATAGAATTCTCTGTTGTGCAGTAGCGCAGCAAACCACAACGTTGAAGCTGGCGAGTTGCTGTTGTTTCCAGATCCACTCAGATACAAACGAGCAGCTCCAGTGGGGAAACACGTGCGCTGACCGAGGAAATTGACCTGAACGCCTGTTGCGGGGTTGCTGGCTCGGTGATCGGTGACTAACCCGACGAGCTGCGCGGTCGGCGACGGTCTCAGCAGCTCATCGCGGAGCAGAGCAAAGCAGTTTTTATCCTGACGTTACATGGTGATTCCAACCAGTGAGACCAGTGCGTCAAAGTGTACACCAGACACACAGACGGCTGGCATGTGAGCGTCCAGATTAAGATGAACGTACCGGTACAAGCTGTCGTTGCGGCGCTTGGCGGATGCGGTTCACGATGCGATCGAGCGCTGGCTGGTGCAGCGGGCGATACACGATCCACTGGTGGCTCAACGGGCTCGACAGCGCTACCGGGAGGAGCTCCCACATTCCTATGACACGCGTGTATACCGGATATTGGAGTCCGATCAATAGGTGGCTACCGAGATTCCATGCACATCTTGAATACCTTACCGACGTGGCCCGTCATGATGATGGCATTGCGTTTCGCGTCAAACACCTTGACTTGGAAGTCGCAGAACACCGAATCTCCACAGTCGATGAGCTTCTCTGTGACATTCTCCGCAGCATGGTCATCACCCAGAGCCAGCGCCAGCGATGGCAGCCGCAGGAACCAGAGCAGCGTGAGCGCGAGATGCACGTACGCGTCGCGCGCGATGGCTGCTCGCTCGGCGGCAGCGACGTGCGGGAGCACGGCGGCGAGGCGCTTCTCTACGACCGCGCGGCGAAAGCGCGCGACTAAACAGTCAGTTCAGATGCAAAAACAACAACAAGATTCAGTGGCGTCTGTTCTGTCTCAAGGTGTCGTCCGTATCCATGTGGATTCCAACAAAGACACGATAACGAAACTCACAGAGCCGCTCTCCCTTCACGGGCGGCTTGCTCCTTTCAGAGCACTCACCATAATAGAAAAAGTACCCGAGCACCTTCGCGCCGCGCAACAACTCGCGTTCCGGAAGCCACTGCGCCACCAGCTGCATACACGTCACGGCCGCCGATGCCGCGAAATCTCCGAGAGTTCGTCGACTGGGCGCTCGCGCCACAAGAGCCGCTGAAGGCAGCGTCGTCGTCGTCGCCATCTCTATCGCTCACCAATACCAGTATGCACACTGGCGGTGGCGGGATGCGGAATGGCGAGCGCGGCGGGGCGACATCTACGTCCCCTCCACCACGCGTTCGGATACAGAGCCATCAACAGCAACAGCAACAGCAGTGCGCAAGCGACAAGGAGCGCGCGAGCTTCGACTCGTTCGTCTTCTCGTTCATGATCAAGTAAAGAATAGGAACATAGCAAAGACCATAATACATAATGATAACGACAGTGAATGAATGAATGCATGTGTGAGTGAAAAATGAATGTATCAATATTGGAGTTTAAGGTATCTATAGGAGTTCAATGTCGAAGATGAGGTTGGCGTTGCCCGGGATGGATGGACCAATGCCGGCCTTGCCGTAGCCGAGCTTGGACGGGATCAGGATCGTGCGCTTGCCGCCCGATCGCATGCCCTCGATACCGATGTCCATGCCCTTGATGACGTCGCCGATGCCGTGGCGGAACGAGAACGGCTTCTTGCGGTTCTGGTTCGCGTCGAACTGCTTGCCGTTCTCGAGGCGACCCTTGTACAGGATGCTCACCTTGCGGCCCTTCATCACGGCCGGACCCTTGCCCACGGCGTGCTCCTCGATCGTCACGCCCTTGTACTCGCGCTTGGAGTTCTTCGCCTTCTTTGGCACGTCCACCGATTCAGACGGCGCCGCGCGCTTCTTGTTGCTCGTGGCCGACGCGGTCAGCTCCGTGACCTTGTCCGCAATCTTCTTCTCGGTCTTGGCGGCGGCAGCGATCTCCTTCTTGGTTGGCGCGGCAGCAACGGCGGCAGCCTCCTTCTTCACCTCCTTCTTGGCTGGAGTCTCCTTCTTGGCGACAGGCTTCTTGTCCTCCTTTGACGGCGCTTTGGCGGCAGCTGGCTTCTTGTCCTCCTTCTTCTTTGGTGCTTCTTCGCTGTGGACACGCTCCTCGATCACTTCAAAGCGGCCTTCGGCATCTTCCTCGCCCTCTTCGTCGTCGTCGTCGTCCGAGTCGGATTGGTCGCCGAACACCATCATCTCCTCGTCGTCATCCATAGAGTCGTCCGAGTCGCCTTCCTGGCCTTCGTCGTCGCACGAGTCGCACTCGCCATCAAAGTCGTGGTGGTCGCCCTCCTCGTCGTCGTCCTCTTCCTGGACGTCGATGAAGCCCGTCAGGTGGATCGCGTTCACGCCTTCCACGACGAACTCGATCTCGCCGTCCAGCGGCGTGAACGTGTGCGAGAGCGTGTACTGCTCGTTGCTCTCTGGGATGAGCGTGCAGAGCGCGATCTTGGACTCCTTGGCGAGCACGAAGAGCGTCGAGCGGCCGGCGGTCACGGTCGCGCCGAGCGCCGCCGAGTTGAGTTGCAGGCAGAACTCCTCCACCTCGTTGGCCCAGAGCAGCTTCTGGCCCGGCTGGATCACGTGGCCGAAGAAGCCCGGCACCGCCACGACCTCCTGTGGAGCCACCGCAGACTTCTTCTCCGCGGCTGGCGCCGCCTTGCTCTGGTTGCTGCTGTTCTTGCTGCCCTTCGCCATCGCTGCTGTCGATTGCAAATGAGCTCTTTTGATCGAACCGAACAGGGAACAGAACGACTGGAAGCTGTCCAATCAAGGCGAAACGGCGCAGAGCTCTGCATCCATTCAAAGCGAGCAAGCGAGCCAACTGAGCATTCTCGGGAAAAACTTGTGTTATATGGTACCAAGTTAGACATTTATATCGTCAGAGGATAAATGGGTGATGGGTGCTTGTGTCTTGATATGAGTGAATAGGGAAGAATTGGTAAAAAGGGTGATAGGGTTTTGAATGCTAAACAGATTGAGTGAACGGGTGATGGCTATACACATTCTCCTCAGAAACATATTCAGACTTTCCCAGGATCCCTCAGATCAACTTTTTGGAGTCAACTGATGTTGCACAAGACCAATGCCACGGGAAAGGAGCTGTGATGCAAACAGTATTGCTATGCTCTTCGTACCACGGAGAAGATGGCGCAAAGGAACCTGCAAAAGAATCCATTTACATATCAGATTTACTCCGAACTTGTCCGTTGCCCTCCATTGCTTTCTGTTTGGAGTTGGCCTCGCCATCAGTGCGCATGTCTGGACGACGTGTTCTACCCTCTACGTAAAAGCAACGTGATGCTGAAAGAGGAAAGAGGTGGTGCAGATGTACAGGCAACGTTCCCATTATTAACTTCCTGTACAAAAACATATCCTTTCAAAACTGATCGATAAAACTTTGCGCTGATTTGAATTTAAATAGCGCGCGAAACGCTGTCACGCATGTCAAAAGGCAAACACAGCGCGCGACAAGATGCCGAAGAAACACTCACGCGTTCGTTTAACATGGGAACAGAAACGTGCGATCTGCAAGCTATATCACGAGCAACCAGAGCTGCCTAGTCGACGAGCTCTTGGAGCGCGTCGCTGAGGTCGGAGTGGAGAACATGCAAGCAGTGACAAAGTCTTTCTTCAGCGCGGACGTTCTAGAGG